>REGM01000197.1:375643-389056 GCA_004194415.1 Aurelia aurita | reverse complement strand
TAGTCAAGGCAAGGGGTTCCTTTTCCCAAAAATTGGTCTAGCCAACGGTACCCTTTTGTAGATGCATTCGGCACACCCTTATCCGAATTTGTCCAAGAACCCCCCCCCCCCCCCGTGAGCTTAATGAAGACCGAGAGATTAATCTGATGATTTTCTTTCCGTTTTTTAGTATGTTTAACATCAGCAAATAACCTGTAACCAGGGAGGAAACTGTTAACTCCTGCAAGAGAAACAACGAATTAACCTGAAACCACGAAAGGAGAGAAAATACGTTAATAGCTGCAATAAAGAGCAAACGTTGAATAAGCAAAAACATCTTTCGTCGTACTCTCGTCATTTTAGTTCGTGCGAAGAACAAATTAACGATACAAACATACAAACAAGCCGATTTAACATCAGAAGAAGAAAAAAATCCAAAGCCACGTGACAATAGCACCCAAACGAATGATTGGCTAAACTCGAAGAAGGCCCGTCAAACTGACGAGTGTGCGACGAAACGCGTTTTTGGTTATTCAACATTTGTCTTTATTGTAGCTATAAAAAGCCTCCAAAAATGTAGAAATCGAATGAAAAACTTGTGAAA
Source organism: Aurelia aurita (assembly GCA_004194415.1). Classification (NCBI taxonomy): domain Eukaryota; kingdom Metazoa; phylum Cnidaria; class Scyphozoa; order Semaeostomeae; family Ulmaridae; genus Aurelia; species Aurelia aurita. The sequence goes on along the minus strand of REGM01000197.1, from coordinate 388,473 downwards.
TGAAAATAGTCATACCATTTTTTTGGGTACAACTTGGAACGATCCCTTTTGGTTGAAACTTGCTACAAAGGTGTTTCTAATACCCCATTCACACTTGCAAGTTAAACCAGCTTAAACTAAACCAGGTTATCGAATGGGGCATTCTAATTGGTCAATCAAAAAATCGAATGAATTTGATTGGTTGAAATCTAACCTGGTTTAATTAAAGCTGGTTTAACTGTGTCAGTGTGAATGCGGTATAATTTTCAAAAGTTTTGTGAAGAGCATAGCAAATATTTATTTTTTGTATTTAGGTTTGAATTTTACAATTGATTTTTTAGACAGAAATTTGTTAGAAAAATAGCATCATGCAATTGTCTAAAAACGGTCACAAAAAGGAAACATATTTGAACATGCTTAACATTGCCTCAAAGCACACATTTAGAGGATCAAAATAAGACTAAAGTCGAAAAGATCTGTCAATTCTGAGCCTAGAAATATGAAGTTGTAAAGTGCGATCAAAACAGTGCGTTCCTTCCAGAGATTATGTAAACAAAGTACTAATTTAGGCCCAACTTTAAAATCAATATATCCGCTTTCTGTTGACCAATCTTGGAAATGATTGCAGTGCATGAACCCCTAGGTTATGCTGCATGTCGCAAGCGCAAACTCAATTAGGAATCTAAAACTTCCAATTTCGGTACTTATTCGATGCCCTGGAGTGCACAGATTGCAGTGACAATTATTGCGTTTAATGGTTTATCACCATGAGTCCGTTATTCAAGGCTATTTTCAAATTCTGTACCGCAAATCATTTGTTTAAGATAACAAATATGTCGTTTTGTAACTAAAGTCTGTCTCAAATCAGATCGCACGTGAGATTCGCCATAATGCAAAAATTGCTCATACAAAACCCTTCTTTTTTATGTCACGGGCATTTTAACGTGACATCAAATTTGAGACAGACTTCAGAGACTTACCCGTGGTAGAGGGTGAAGGTTTTGTTGCTTCACTTGTAGGCTTGTACGTTCTTTCACTCGTTGTATCAATCACAGTTGTAGGCTTCTTTGTCGTCGGCTTACATTTTCCTTTCGTATCTAAGTGCAGAAAATGATGAGCTCCTGTAAAGGTTCTTGGGTGATTATTTATCCTACAGATGAAATTCTATCAACTGCCAAAGGGGGGGGGGGGGCATTGGGGGCTAGTAAAATCTGATAATCCGACAACATTTTCATCGAAATCCACTGACACATATTTCAATAGAATCCAAAATCTTTTCATTTTTATTTCAATCCGAATTTCGATCCGAACGATAGCAAGATCCAAAAAACCGAGTAAAACATTGCAAAAATAAAAAATTGCAAGAAAAATATCGCCTCGATCCGATGATCCAAAGACCTCAATAATCTATCCACATTTTTAAAAAGGTAATGCAAAACCATGCAACCGATTTGAAACCTTCCAGCTCCGTTACCTGATTGAGAGGTTTTGAGAATGAATTTATAATTTTTAATACACTACTTTGTTTTCCAATGAAGAATTTGCCGAAAACTGAGTTCCATGGGCTTTGGATAAAACTAAAAGTGAGTGGTTCAGTTTAAGGTTTTCGTAACTCAGGTATTGCTTTCCAATTATATGGAGACTTTCTAAATGTATTTATTTAAAATGGGAAATTTCACTCTATGCCAAAGTAACAAATATAATTACCGCGAACAAATTCTGCATTATTCTTTGATGGCATACATTTCTTGCAGGTATCATTTGGGTCAGTCTCACCCTTTCTGTAGCAGTATCCATTAACCATACATGTGTTAATCTATAACAGGAAAAAGATACATGAACGAACATGTTTTTTTTGTGCAATATTTACCCGAAGCCAGTACGGCTGGCTAACTGTCTTGTTGTGCACGTGAAAAGGCATTGTTAAAGGCCCATTGTCAACCATGATCCTTCATGCGCCGAATGAAGAGCAAGACAAAGAGAACCTAGGCCAGAAATGACTTTCATGTCGTACGAACATTGGCTTTGGCGCCACGAAGAATCATAGTTAGCAATGGGTCTTTAAGTGAAGTCTTTAATATATATCAAAAGAAGGACGATAAATCTAAACATCAATATTGGGCATTTTATTGATTTAATTCTTCAACTAGCATTCGCCGTTTTTCAACGTGATTTTTTATACCCTTTAACCCTATTACTACTTGGAGGGGGGAGGGGTGGGTGGGGGGATTCAGTGATTCAGAGTGATTCAGAGAGATAAAGAGCCTAGNGGGGGGGGGCATTGAGGGCTAGTAAAATCTGATAATCCGACAACATTTTCATCGAAATCCACTGACACATATTTCAATAGAATCCGAAATCTTTTCATATTTATTTCAATCCGAATTTCGATCCGAACGATAGCAAGATCCAAAAAACCGAGTAAAACATTGCAAAAATAAAAAATTGCAAGAAAAATATCGCCTCGATCCGATGATCCAAAGACCTCAATAATCTATCCACATTTTTAAAAAGGTAATGCAAAACCATGCAACCGATTTGAAACCTTCCAGCTCCGTTACCTGATTGAGAGGTTTTGAGAATGAATTTATAATTTTTAATACACTACTTTGTTTTCCAATGAAGAATTTGCCGAAAACTGAGTTCCATGGGCTTTGGATAAAACTAAAAGTGAGTGGTTCAGTTTAAGGTTTTCGTAACTCAGGTATTGCTTTCCAATTATATGGAGACTTTCTAAATGTATTTATTTAAAATGGGAAATTTCACTCTATGCCAAAGTAACAAATATAATTACCGCGAACAAATTCTGCATTATTCTTTGATGGCATACATTTCTTGCAGGTATCATTTGGGTCAGTCTCACCCTTTCTGTAGCAGTATCCATTAACCATACATGTGTTAATCTATAACAGGAAAAAGATACATGAACGAACATGTTTTTTTTGTGCAATATTTACCCGAAGCCAGTACGGCTGGCTAACTGTCTTGTTGTGCACGTGAAAAGGCATTGTTAAAGGCCCATTGTCAACCATGATCCTTCATGCGCCGAATGAAGAGCAAGACAAAGAGAACCTAGGCCAGAAATGACTTTCATGTCGTACGAACATTGGCTTTGGCGCCACGAAGAATCATAGTTAGCAATGGGTCTTTAAGTGAAGTCTTTAATATATATCAAAAGAAGGACGATAAATCTAAACATCAATATTGGGCATTTTATTGATTTAATTCTTCAACTAGCATTCGCCGTTTTTCAACGTGATTTTTTATACCCTTTAACCCTATTACTACTTGGAGGGGGGAGGGGTGGGTGGGGGGATTCAGTGATTCAGAGTGATTCAGAGAGATAAAGAGCCTAGATTTTGTGACTTGTCCTAAAATTTAACAGGCTAATTAAAAATTCAATTTTTTCCCCTCAGAATTGCAGACAATGACCACGCGACCAATGTCTTTTGGACACGTTGTCAGCTTGAAAATTAAAGAAGTGAGTCAAGCTTTCGCTAAGATGATCACAGATTATCAAGAATAGAACCATTCGATAGCTCTCAACGAGAGCTTTCAGATGATGTATAATTCTATTCATTTTTGATGACGTCAGCAATCTTATATTTAATGACGTCATCAAAGTTTATGACGTCATATAACTAATAATGAATTAATAATGGATGTCGTAAGTAAATTTTATGGTCAAATTTGGTTCTGATGATCGCTTCCAATGATTTCGAGGCATTTCAGAGTATATTTGCATCAGTAATAAGGGCTTTTAATGAAACAATGACAAACTTATGTTAATATACAATGAGTAAATGAAATAAATAATGAGTTTAAATAGATATTATGTTGCCAATTTTTACTCATTGATGATTTGTGAAACATTCTAGAGCCATTATGGAAGGAATTACCAACTATGAATTTAAATATTGCTAATTTTGCCAATAGAAAATATCACCATTTTCCTCCATTATGAAGTCATAGTGACGTCATAGATGCAATGAAGAATAAAAAAGTGCCCTATTGTGTAGATTTTGTTGCTATGCACCATCGTACCAAGTCTCACCCTCATATCTGGATTACTCACGGAGTTATGAAAGTGGGGGCACTTTGTGCCAAAAAGCCCGGTTTAAGTAGCTAATGAGAAGAAATATTTTATTATCGTCAATGATCATTGGTTCATTCAAAAATTTCGAAAAAAATTACTGCACTGCATGGACCCTGATATAAGGGCATCTGGAATATAACACCATGGGTAGTTAGACACCGCAGTTGTACTTACATTGCCTTGATGATAAGAGTGATTCTGTTTCCTATCCTTGTGTCAGCCACCATTTTGAAAGCTCTGTTGTTAAGGAGGTTCTGTTGTATAGATAATTTTTTTCCTCCGTAGCAGCAAATTAGGTGCGGCACTCCTCCATAAAAGCACACATGCAGTGTCTAACCACCCATGATAGCACCCGAATACAAAGGCAGTGCTCTTATATGCGAGCCGCTTTGACAAATGTTACACACATACGAGATGATGCATTATTTTTACTGATTTTCGTTGATTCTTGCTGAACAGTTTTGAATAAAGAGTTCTCCTTGCTAGCATAAACATGGATATAAATATAGAAATCCTATTCTCATCGGACCCCCGATGCTCAGAATTTAAAATATTTGAACCCCACAGGCCTNAATAATGGATGTCGTAAGTAAATTTTATGGTCAAATTTGGTTCTGATGATCGCTTCCAATGATTTCGAGGCATTTCAGAGTATATTTGCATCAGTAATAAGGGCTTTTAATGAAACAATGACAAACTTATGTTAATATACAATGAGTAAATGAAATAAATAATGAGTTTAAATAGATATTATGTTGCCAATTTTTACTCATTGATGATTTGTGAAACATTCTAGAGCCATTATGGAAGGAATTACCAACTATGAATTTAAATATTGCTAATTTTGCCAATAGAAAATATCACCATTTTCCTCCATTATGAAGTCATAGTGACGTCATAGATGCAATGAAGAATAAAAAAGTGCCCTATTGTGTAGATTTTGTTGCTATGCACCATCGTACCAAGTCTCACCCTCATATCTGGATTACTCACGGAGTTATGAAAGTGGGGGCACTTTGTGCCAAAAAGCCCGGTTTAAGTAGCTAATGAGAAGAAATATTTTATTATCGTCAATGATCATTGGTTCATTCAAAAATTTCGAAAAAAATTACTGCACTGCATGGACCCTGATATAAGGGCATCTGGAATATAACACCATGGGTAGTTAGACACCGCAGTTGTACTTACATTGCCTTGATGATAAGAGTGATTCTGTTTCCTATCCTTGTGTCAGCCACCATTTTGAAAGCTCTGTTGTTAAGGAGGTTCTGTTGTATAGATAATTTTTTTCCTCCGTAGCAGCAAATTAGGTGCGGCACTCCTCCATAAAAGCACACATGCAGTGTCTAACCACCCATGATAGCACCCGAATACAAAGGCAGTGCTCTTATATGCGAGCCGCTTTGACAAATGTTACACACATACGAGATGATGCATTATTTTTACTGATTTTCGTTGATTCTTGCTGAACAGTTTTGAATAAAGAGTTCTCCTTGCTAGCATAAACATGGATATAAATATAGAAATCCTATTCTCATCGGACCCCCGATGCTCAGAATTTAAAATATTTGAACCCCACAGGCCTAGTTTATGCCAAATAGCCTGTCTTGGGACTAGCCCCAGTCTCCCACGGTTCAAGGGGCATATTTAAACCTTTGCACGAGTCAGTTTTAGCCTTCTTCAAGAAACAACTCTATCGTTGAACTCTGGAAATCTTTTCTGAAACGTGCGCTGCCACTGACTGAGCCTAAATGGGCCTAAGCAGATGACGAAGTGAACATTGCCAACGCAGTTACCCTCTTATTTTGCTCCCATGGCGTAGAAGAATGGGAAGAAAGTGCAAGCACTCCACTTTTGCAACTACCCGCAGATTAGGAAAAGCAAGTAAATTGTTTCTGTTTGGAAGGGAAAATAAAGGAAGTTTATATTTGCAGTTGCACCTCATGTTAGAATTCTTGCTGTGTTTTGAGGCTGCTATTTTCAATCATTTCCCATCTGAAGTTTTGTGCTGTGAGAATGTGTTTTCGTAAATCCGTTCAGCAGTTATCATTTTTTTGCTGCGGAATTTTAGGAATTTGCTTTGAAGTTTAAGCCCGTTCAGCAGTTTTGCTTTGTGCTGCGGGAGTGTGATGTCGTAAATCCGTTCAGAAGTTAGCATTTTTGCTGCGGAATTTTAGAAATTTGCTTTGAATTTTAAGCCCGTTCAGCAGTTTTGTTTTGTGCTGCGGGAGTGTGATGTCGTAAATCCGTTCAGAAGTTAGCATTTTTGCTGCGTAATTTTAGAAATTTGCTTTGAATTTTAAGCCCGTTCAGCAGTTTTGTTTTGTGCTGCGGGAGTGTGATGTTGTAAGTCCGTTCAGCAGTTAAAACTTTTGCTGCAGAATTTGAGGAATTTGCTTTGAGTTTTAAGCCCGTTCAGCAGTTTTATTTTGTGCTGCGGGAGTGTGATGTCTTAAATCCGTTCAGCAGTTAGTAATTTTGCGGCAGAATTTTAGGAATTTGCTTTGAATTTTAAGCCCGTTTAACAGCTTTGTTTTGTGCTGCAGGAGTGTGATATCGTAAATCCTTTCAGCAGTCTGCATTTGTGCTGCGGAATTTTAGGAATTTACTTTGAACTTTAAGCCCGTTCAGCAGTTTTGTTTTGTGCTGCGGGAGTGTGATGTCGTAAATCCGTTCAGCAGTTAGCATTTTTGCTGCGGAATTTTAGGAATTTTCTTTGAATAATAAGCCCGTTCAGCAGTTTTGTTTTGTGCTGCGGGAGTGTGATGTCGTAAATCCGTTCAGCAGTTAGCATTTTTGCTGCGGAATTTTAGGAATTTTCTTTGAATAATAAGCCCGTTCAGCAGTTTTGTTTTGTGCTGCGGGAGTGTGATGTCGTTTATCCGTTCAGCAGTTAGCATTTTTGCTGCGGAATTTTAGGAATTTACTTTGAATTTAAAGCCCGTTCAGCAGTTTTGTTTTGTGCTGCGGGAGTGTGTCGGCGTAAATCCGTTCAGTAGTTAACATTTTTGCTGCGGAATTTTAGGAATTTGCTTTGAATTTTAAGTCCGTTCAGCAGTTTCGTTTTGTGCTTGGCGTAAATCCGTTCATCAGTTTGCATGTGTGCTGCGGAATTTTAGGAATTTGCTTTGAATTTCAAGGCCGTTTAGCAGTCTATTGTGTGCTGCGGAATATTTTAGGATTTAAGACCCGTTCAGCCGTCTATTTTTTGCTGCGGGATATTGTAGGATTCAAGGCCCGTTCAGCCGTCTATTTTTTGCTGCGGGATATTGTAGGATTTAAGACCCGTTCAGCAGTTGCTCTCCTAGCTTCGACCTTCCGGGGGTTCAACTAAGATCCTTTACACTCGGCTAACACTGGGTTCCGTTTAGTCGAAGCTAGGGGGCATTCCCGTCCTGTGCCTTTGCTGCCATCTTTTCCAATTTCTATGACATCTGACTTTTAGACATCAATTTTAGATAAATATGAGATTTTTAGACATGATGATAGTAGAGAATCAGAAAAGTATGTACACACTGTGATTATTGTTGTAGCCAATAGGACGGAGAGCCCCCTAGCTCGACTCTTCGGAATCCGAAGTTCGAAAATATGGTGACATGGTTTGATGGTATTGTTTTGCAGGCTATACTGTTTTCTGAAGGGTGTAATCTTAAACTAATGCATTGCAACTAATGTATGTATATTGGTAATGCTTAGTTCGACAAGGAAAATAGTGACATTAATAGATTACATATAATTTAATTGCAAGTTATTTCTAAGGACATACGAGGAGAACTTAGATTGCGCTTTGCAATTTGAGCTATATCCTTTTGAGTTGGCAGTTTTTATATTCAGCTTTTGTATTAAAATAAAATTTGGCATGTCATCAGATATTTTGGAGATTGGATAGAAAACTGTTTTATGCTCAATTGCGTTAGTTGATTCTTTCCAACATGCCTAAAGTTCACTGTTATTATCTGTACAGGCTATAACCAGCAGAAGGGCTGTATAATTACATCTGTCCTTTCCAAATTTATAGTCAAGTTCTTTGGTCGCAGAGGAATCTTGACGGATGTAAAAATTTTAGAAATAGATTTGCTATCCCGTTTTGCTACTGTTATCATTATCTATTTGGTGTCTGCTATCTGATTGGCTATTTGCTATCTGGAAAATTTTAACAGTGCATTTAACAAAGAATAAAAGAGACAAGACAAAGATGCGTTGAACCTTTTAAAAGCCTACTTCCTATTTTCTGAGTGTTGGAGAGGGTATTTCTGGGGATTTTCTTTCCTTCTTTTAGCATTATCATACCTATTGGGAATTCATACTTTATGCTAATTACAAGTAGTCTCCGAAGCACTCCCGATATCTAAATATTTGGTATGGAGAGCAGAAGGTCCGTGGGAATATAATACTATTCTCATCGGACCCGATGTCGGAATTTAAAATTATTTGAGCCCCACAGGTCTAGTTTATGCCAAATAGCCTGTCTTGGGACTAGCCCCAGTCCCCCACGATTCAAGGGGCATAATTAAACCTTTGCACGAGTCAGTTTTAGCCTTCTTCAAGAAACAACGAAAATCGTAGAACTCGAAATCGACCCACCCTCCTCCTTCAGTGGCAGCGCACGTTAAAAATACTCTCCTTACCTCAACAGCGAAGTCTCCTTCGCACTCCCCATATCTAAATATTTGGTAAGGAGAGCAGAAGGTCTGTGGGAAAATAATACTATCAGAACATGCCTTTACATACAAGTCACTTTGGAAAGACAGATAACGTTATGTTTTAAGTTTTCGGTTAAATGGGCAAGCCCTTATATCCACGTTTATACTGTAATGATAGGCTGCATAGAGTTTTGATGATCTTTTAAACAGAGAGGGGGGGGGTACCTTTGGGACACCCGGTACTTTAATTACCTTTTGGAGGCATGTTCCATCTTCGCATTCCATACACTCTGAATCATAGACCCTGTATGGAAGAGACATTTCACTGCGTTTGACACCATCATTAGATACTTTAATGTTGTACCCGATGTATGCTTGCACTTTACCAGAAGGTCGAATATGGTATTGCTCCAGTTGGCACATGATTTCAGCAAAACTAATCATTGAGGCATTACTGATGACTTGTGTGCCAGTTTCGATAACTTGACTGTTCTGCATCTGCAATATGATATGATGAAAATAATTATAGATTTTGAAAAGTGGAAATTTTGGCTGATTACTATCTTCTGTCAGCAAGAGGCCACTTGAGAGTCAAAACGAGCAGAAAGAATACCTGTTTGAAGGTTGGTAGTTCGAGTCCCAACCCTGGCAAACCTGCTATCAAGAGAGATGAGAGTTGCCAACTCTCTGTAATTCCAGGCTAAGAGAAACACAAGGTGTGGTCAGATCGAGAGGAAGGACCAAGGCACTGCTTCGTTAAGCTTAGCTTCTCGGTGCTCCTAAAAAGTACCTTCACATGCAAGGTAGAAACTAAATAATACTAACTATAAGAAGGTATGAGAAATTAGCCAATCAGGGTATCCACAAGGGAATAGTTCATAATGTCGTTTCTTCATTCTCGATCTTATACCTGAGAATTTCTTTTCTTTATCGCGCACGACATTTCAAGTTTTGCATCATTGGATTAAATTTTAAATTGTCAGAGAAAGACTATTTTTCACTTTTTTTTGCGTGGTTTAGATTTTGTTTAAATTCAGCAAGTTTTTGGTATTGGCCATTTACACAATCAAATGTAAAGACAATAAAATGTTGACGACTTTCTAAAAATTGTGCCTCTTTAGGTCACCGTGTAAAGGTTAAATCTACTAACCTTGACCTCAGATAGGTGGCAGGTAAGGTTCTTTGAATCCATGAAATCACCTCCAATCACACTCACTTTTGTGCAATCTTTTTGCTTTCTGATATCACATGAGCCATTGCGTATAATAGATCGAAGAGTAGGTCCCATTGTAGCATTTATCGAACAGTCTACTGATACATAACCAGGACTACAGATACAAGTTGCTTTTAAGCATGTCCCATGACCACTGCATAGATTTGGGCATGATATATCAGCTAGGTCTGCTGGTGGTCTCATCGTGTTGTTCTTTGAAGCGTCTTTTTCCCAATATGTCATATTTGTGGAGAGGATTTCTTTGCAGGCAGCTGTCATTGCCAATATTGCAGAATCCACAAAGAAATAATCATCAGAAATCTGACAAAAAGGAGGTAAAAGATGATGCCAGCCTCTCTTCACGCAGAAAGAGTTAATGTTATTAATGTTAGATATAGCCATAAGCTTAAAGTGAATCAACGGAGCTAAGTGGAGGTCATCTGTGAATAAGGCAAGAAAACTCCTATGCACGCTATTGTTCCTCTGGCTAAACAATATCTATGTAAGTGTCGAAATCATCAAATACAATAGGCTTTAAGAAGGGCCAAAGACGAAAATATCGACCTCATATGACCAGATAACCCAAAAAAGGGAACGGAGAAAATCTCTGGTATAAAACGAAGTTATTGACTGAAAGGAGTAATTCAAACATTGTTTGGTAGCTAAATGTCCGGCTCACACTGCAGTTAATTTTATTTTCGATATCAATAATTGGTGAAAACAAAGATTTAGCGAAACCAGGCAGATCTGAAACCGGGTGAAAGTCGTCAAAATCAGTCCATCCACTTGATCAGCAAAAAGGCAAAATGCAAGATGCTTCTCTTTGACAAGAAGATGAAATGCTTTTCACCTTGGCTTGGGAAAGGGTAGCTCAAACTGAAATTCTCCTTAATTTTCTATTTGTTATCAAAGTTTGCTTTAAATGTCTTGAGATCTGGGGTAACTTTCGAGGTAAAGAGAACAACAAATTCTCCAACGATCAACTTCAAATTTGCATGGGACACTATATTCAGTTAAGTGGCCTTTCCTTCCTAAAGCANGGGTAGCTCAAACTGAAATTCTCCTTAATTTTCTATTTGTTATCAAAGTTTGCTTTAAATGTCTTGAGATCTGGGGTAACTTTCGAGGTAAAGAGAACAACAAATTCTCCAACGATCAACTTCAAATTTGCATGGGACACTATATTCAGTTAAGTGGCCTTTCCTTCCTAAAGCAGTTGAAACTCAAATTGGCGAGGTACGATGCTTTTCAAGTACCTTAGAGTGTCTTTGTTGTTCTGCGACGTGAAATTCAAGTGTCAAGACTTTTGAAACGGACCTTTGTACAATTTTTGCTCTGAGTTTGTTCAGTTTGAAAGATATTATTTCATTCAAATGATGGACATGATATAAATACATCTACAAAAATATACGAAGGCCCGTGCTTTGGGATTTTGCAACGCCAAGCACTTTTGGTGCGGTTGATTGGCTTCAGAAAGAAGTTACAGCTATCAAAATCAACCCATTCAGATAAGCTACGCCCCTAAGATACACTACCTTGGTATCTTCAATGCACTGGTGGATAAACACTTGGAAATCAAACGATTCTATCTTGCTGCAAACTTTGCCTGCTTGTGAATTTCTTATTGCATTACTACAATGACTCGTCACAAAAGCCTCTGTTTTTCCAGTTATTGTTGGCCAAGTAGGAATTGTTACATTCCAAGGCTTTGGATCGTAGAAGTAGTCTTGATCAGTCGGCTCATCAGGCATGTCTATAGTGCTACATGTAGTTGGTATTTGTGCTTGATTACAATGATCTGCTCCAGGAAATTTATACTCCTTGTACCTTGTGCATCCTACACCTTGATTTATTGTTATGTCTGAATTGCAGTTTATGACAAGGTCTTCAGAGTGATTGTCAGGAGGCGTGCACTTGCAGTAACGCCGACTTTTAAAACATTTTTGCGCTGGTGGTTTGTAGTAGAAGAGACTTGTACCAACTGGTAACCTATGAAAATAGATACAGGCTTAATTCATATGAAAAATAAATATGGATCAAATGCAAGATCTTAGTTACTTTTACATTACATATAAAAACGCAGTCAGTTGGCCTCAACAGCTTATGGCACTTACAGTTCAATTACGCAATACACAGGACGTTCCAAAACAACACACACGTTTAACCGGTATTTGAGGAGGAGGTCTATTTTCGATCATTCTCAGGGGGTGTAGACCAACATTTTTGACAGGGAGGCTTGGGCTATCTATTTTGTTGGGTCCGAAGTTTGCAATCTTCTTATTTTTTGGGTCAGGACTTTATGCACTTTTTTTGGGTAGCAGGTTATAAGATCTATTTTTATGGGCGCTGGGTCTCAAATTCTCAAACTTGGTAAACATAACCGACAGAAGTTTGTTAATTTTTTAGCGATCTGAGAGTTGAGTTTCTTATAAGCAGTTTCTTTATACGAATACGTGTCGTTTTTATAAAGGTTGCGCGCCTAGTTTAAAGTGTGTAATATCGGCTTTTGTTCAATACTGTTATGTCATAAAAAATAGTAGGCAAACTAAACATGAGCGTGACCCTTCCCTAGCGCACTAGAAGAGATGATAAAGTGTAGATCCACTAAATTTCAACCCTCTGTTAAACCTTAACCATTTGCCGTGGAATAGCAAATATCCAAAGATCCAAAAGAGCAATGTCTGTTTTCGATATCTCATTCCACAAACATTAGCACACCCATAAAACCGCACAACATCCAAAAACAACAGCAGCGCTATATTTGAAAGAGGAAATGCATCATCTGCAATCAGCTTGAAGAAAAGTTTAAGGTCACCAAGCAACCCTGCTTTTGCAAGTGCTGGTAAAGCTTTTTTCAACCAGAAAATAGTATGCTCTTCCGTTTCACCCTCCTCACTAC
>REGM01000197.1:371781-375624 GCA_004194415.1 Aurelia aurita | reverse complement strand
CTGGGCACCCTCCACTGTACTTCGCACCCTCCACTGTACTTCATGATAGCCCCCCACATTACTTCATGATAGCCCTCCACTGTGCTGGGCACCCTCCACTGTACTTGGCACCCTCCACTGTACTGCGAAGACATTCCCCATTGTGTATATGCATGAAAACACTCCTTCCTTTGCAACCTGCATACCTTGCACGTTTCATCGATTTTTGTCCGAAAAAGAATATTGTTTATTTGGTTTTGCAAAGAATGCCCACAAAGGCTGCTTGTTAGCGCAGCGTCTTTAAGCAATGGAAACCAAGCACTGCATGCTTAGTCAAAGTGGGGCTGGATTAGTGCATTTGCTAGGAACCCTCGAAGAGAAGAGTCGAGGGAATTTTGCTTTCTACAAAGGAAGCTTAGCCTGCCATTGATTTATCAAGGATCCTGGTAGCCATTGATTCACCAGACAGATCTTCATCAAGAATACATCCTGAATGTGTCACTGAAGTGTATTGTTTAATCTTGATGTCAACTCTTCTGATGTTCAGTTTTTTTACTGCCGGTTCGTTTATTTTTTCGACCAAAAAGATTAGATTTTGTTTTGTCCTCTCCGAAGTGAATGCTCAGTTTGCTATCTATAAACCAATCACAAAGGGAATTAAAATTCTCATTCTGTTGCTTTTCTATTTCGTTGACGTTATCGTCTCAAAATACAAGACTGGAGTCATCTGCATACAAAAGTAAGTCAGTCAACTCACTGCGGCATGTCATTGATATACAAGAGGAAAATGAGTGGACCAAAAATAGAACCTTGCGGAACTCCACATGATAATTCCTCAGGGATGAGGACTCTTTCTCTATGTTTACGAAGAAAGTTCGGTTTGTTAGATAAGATCTATACCAAAATAAGACTGAATCGGCAAAGCCAAGTTGTTTCATTTTTTCAAGGAAAATTTTAAATTTTTTCAAAACTTAGACTGAAAAGGCTGTGCTAACATCACATTTTTTTAGGGGTTGTATTTTGAATTGATTTATTTTTTGGGTCGAACCAAAACGCTCTGGGCCGAGCCCCCCTGTCACTCATATGCTCGATAGGCGAACATCTACAACTTACCTCTTTTCATACTGGAGTAGGTCTCAGATTAAATTTGGTACTTCATTCTTCGTACACAAATTTGGTACACAAATCGCCGAAATATTAGCGGAGATATGACGAAGAAAAATTTAAGTTACCCTAAAGACAGTGGGCTAAGCTTCAATGCATATATTCGTTTGTGATTGTCGAGGATTATCTTTATAATTTTTCTCTAACTGTTGTTGCAATGTATTGCCTGTGAAACAAGGTTAGGTTTTATTTTGAAATGAGATAAAAAAAGTTATATCTGATTATTTCAAGCCTTTAATTTTTACCAATAATCGAGAAAATTATTCAGTGTTTTAATTCACTTACCTCCAACTTTCTGTGAAGGCTACAGGAGTACTGCCCCATCTATACTGCAAGCTTCTACCTGATCTTTCAATGAGTTCATTTGTGCTATCTTTGTCAAAAGTTCCACAAAGTCCTCTGGTACACTTGATGTCATTGCTGGGAATGCTAACGTAGATATTAACATAGTATCCAGAAGCTTGAAATTCAATTTTTGCGCCAGATGGAAATTCAATCTAGAAGATTATTCACAAGTAAATTCTGACTGCAAGTAACCAGACACAATGCCATAGCTCTTATTGCAGCTGTAAATTATGTGAAAGTCTTATCTTAAATCTAGGTTTTATGCAGCACTAATTAGACTTGTATATTTTGTATAGTTGGCCTTAATTAGCTCATCGCTATTGCTTTTTGCTAACTCAAAATAAATAATACATTATTATCATCATAATCATAATAATTAGCATTATTATTATTATTATGTTGCTTTTACACGGTATTGACCTAACAACCGGCCAATTGTCTAAATTATGCTCCTCATCGAACCACTACCCGTATTATAGGATGGGAATATTATGATTATGATTATGATTATGATGATGATTATTATTATTACTATTACTATTACTATTACTATTACTATTACTATTACAATTACTATTACTATTACTATTACTATTACTATTACTATTACTATTACTATTACTATTATATAAATACAAAGACTGTCGTGCTCACTAAACGTTTCGATTAAAAATCTTCATCAGTATAAAAAATTTACAGGGCAGCTGAGAATTTCTAGAAAATAAGGTTACAACTAACAAATTACAGGATAATATATATTTACAATTAATCTCTCTAAAAACATAATGCCTCCGAAAATGATAAACAATGCAATAGCAGAATTTTTTATGTTCTTTTGAAATTTGAGAAAGCACTAGAGGCGTTTAAAGGTTCTACTGATTCCTTTGAGGCTACATTGGCAACTCTGCGGCACCACACGCAGAAACGCGTGAAGTCACAAAGGACAACCAAAAATATAATGATGATAATTTCTGATTAGCTAATTTCAAAACACAATATAATTTGTGATTTCATACGAAAGTTCGATTCCTACACAACATAAGAGCTTCATCAAGGACAGAAGAAATCAATATAAATATAGCGCAGGATTAAAATTTTCCAATTTTTCTAAAGGTGTAAGTTTTTTTTACTTACCCCCGGTACATAGCAGTTAGCAGGACCAGTAATTATAGGATATCCGAAATGAAATTCACCATTACAATTATTGATGAACATCTGAGGCCTTCCCTAGGTAAAATAGATGTCCTGACCAAAAAACTTGAAGAACATGTTCCCAAAAAGTCCTTACCACAAAATTTCTACCACTTCCATCTCTTTTAACTTTGAGTCTCNTTCATACGAAAGTTCGATTCCTACAAAACATAAGAGCTTCATCAAGGACAGAAGAAATCAATGTAAATACAATGAGGGATTTAAATTTTCCAATTCTTCTAAAGGTGTAAGTTTTTTTCTTACCCCCGGTTAGAAGTAGTTAGCAGGACAAGTAATTATAGGATAACAAAGGTGAAATTCACCAATACAATTATTCATCAACATCTGAGGCCCTCCCTAGGTAAAATAGATGTCCTGACCAAAAAACTTGAAGAACATGTCCCCAAAAAAGTCCTTACCACAAAATTTCTACCACTTCCATCTCTTTTAACTTTGAGTCTATCGTCCGGTTCAACAAGTTTCTTGCTCGGAAAAGACAGCTTTGGTATTCCAGTGCAGGCATCGATAATGACGACGTCATCTCCTTCTCTTGCGGCAATCCCACAGTTGCAGGCAACATTAGAGCATCGTTTCGTTCTGACATGAACCTGAAAGGTTCAGCATCAAAGATACAAAAATACGTATGCGTTGTACAACATATCGTTTTCTTATTTTCAATTTATGTACGGTGGTCCCATCAGTCGAGAGGACTACTCTACAGGGGGACGCGTCAAAACTTTACAATATTGCTATAGAATAAAAAAATAAGTTTCACTTTACAATATATACAATCATAAACTAAAGAAATAGAGAAATTTAGGCTTAAAGGAGCAAATTGCTCTTCGGCCGACTTTTAAAAGTACCAAGTTAGGGTGCTTGTTTGACATCTGAAGGTAATTTAATCCAAGTCTTTGCACAACAGAAAGGTAGAGCCTTCTGCCACTACAAGTGCTCATCCTTAGAACAATGACATCAGTAATGGCGTTGCGCAAATAAATATTTGTATTACGCAAATACTGTTTCAAAATAGATTGGAAAGATAACCGGGCGCAAGACCAGATAATGCTTTGTACGTAAGGTAGATGTCTCACTTTTTATCATACCAACAACTGTGTAAAGTATTCCTATACCAGAGTAATCCGGTATTGTTTCGACGCACAGTCT
>REGM01000197.1:344281-366781 GCA_004194415.1 Aurelia aurita | reverse complement strand
TTTCGCCGATTTTTTCTCAAGCCGGGTATCAATTGGAGGGGAAAATTCTAAAGCTGAGTCAAAAAAATATTTCTTGGAGTTCACACCCCAGTACAAATTAAAGTCAAGTACCCCCCCCCCCCCTTCGGGTATTTGCGTTAAGGCAGATTTTGTAACATCGTTTGCGTTTGATTGACACAACATTGCAAAGCGCTCAATGATTGCAAACAAAGGGATTTTTCAGCCGATTAGTCCAGCTGTTAGTGTAAACAAAGCACATCGCAAAAGATGGCCTGAGAAGTATGTGGCTAACTCGTTTTAACTACTTGGAATAAATGGGCTATTGCGATAAGACGTCAGTATAAATCGTAAGTAGAAAGAAAATTCTAAATATCTGCCACCTAGATTCTATTCATCTAATTCAGAATCTGGGGAATAAAACTGAATTCACACTGGAGGTAATGTTTTGATACTTAAGTGTTTGAATTAACTCAATAATTTACGAGAAATTTATTGCCTACTCAATAACAAAAACAACTTCCAGCGGAAAATGTTGAAAGTTATCCGTCCATTGAGTACTTATGTGTAACTCACAGTATCTCCAAGCCGAAAGCCAAGAGCACGCAATTCGTGTAATGTTGCATGGATCTCTCTCGGAGCACTTCCATTGATGACGTCAGTTTTCATGTGTATAGCAGGCGTGCTTCTAAACCATGACACGTTATACATTGCTAATGTGTTATTTTCTAATTGGCCAAATCTGCATTTGAAGTCAACAAATTCGGTGTCATTGATTTTTTCTACTTCGGCACTAATTGATGGCACATATCCTATTTCAGGGAATGGTTCTGCAAAGAGAGATAATGACATTGGTGACCTGTTTACAAAAATTTTCATCATAAAGTAGTTATTTGGCACGTCATCAAACGCAGAGCCTTGTATTGAAGGACTAGCAAAGGTACAAAGGTAAACTGAAATGCTTGTAGAATTAAGGTATCTCAACAAAAGCTTCTGCTTGGATTAGTTTCATAGAAATATGAAACAATGGAGAATTTCATGAATCATCACATTTTTGGTGAAGCATTCATATACAATTTCTCACTAAAATCAAATTCATGATAAGTCGTTTGTAGTCACGGTGGAGAGACATTATTTGAAAACAATTTCCCTGATAATTCATCCTTCCTGCTCATTGCATATTATCATCTTTCTTTCACGTTTCTATTAATAATTTCACTTCAAAAGTTTTTTATTGAGACCCGCTTTTTCTTCATGGTGGCAAATTTCTATTTTGATGATAAACATTTCTGTAACTAGGTCCCCAATATCGAGCAATGATATTTTAAAGTTTAAGAGCTTAATACCTCATTCACATGAAGCAGTTAAACCAGCTTTATCTAGCCCAGGTTAAATTTCAACCAATCAAATGCGTTCGATTTGTTGGATCCACCAATTAGAACGCAGCATTCAATAACCTGGCTTATATTAAGCTGGTTTATGTGAATGGGGTATAAGTCAAGCTTTGATTAATGCAATAAACCACTTTCAACGTTATTCGAAGAAAAGCTATTATCGTCAGGCTTGAGTAAATCTGTTCAAAGTTTTCTGCGACAACCGGTAAGATGATTTCACAGTAAAACCTGTACTCGTCTTCGTAGAAAAATTCCCAGGGGGGACACTCAGCACATACACATACGGGGAGGTCAGTCCGAGAAATTTTCAGGCAACCCAAAAATATCAGTTCAGCTTCATCGCAACCCAAAAATATCAGCTCATTTTATACTTAGATACCTGTAAGCAAACATCAAATATCCTGAAACAATGCAAATTGAGGTCAGGATTGCCTCTACAGAACCCAGAAATATCAGCATAACTATATTTGATGCAAGAAAATATCATGCCCATAATTTCAGTTCATATTGACCCAAAAATATCACTTTTGGCAATATTCTAACCCNCAAAGTTTTCTGCGACAACCGGTAAGATGATTTCACAGTAAAACCTGTACTCGTCTTCGTAGAAAAATTCCCAGGGGGGACACTCAGCACATACACATACGGGGAGGTCAGTCCGAGAAATTTTCAGGCAACCCAAAAATATCAGTTCAGCTTCATCGCAACCCAAAAATATCAGCTCATTTTATACTTAGATACCTGTAAGCAAACATCAAATATCCTGAAACAATGCAAATTGAGGTCAGGATTGCCTCTACAGAACCCAGAAATATCAGCATAACTATATTTGATGCAAGAAAATATCATGCCCATAATTTCAGTTCATATTGACCCAAAAATATCACTTTTGGCAATATTCTGACCCAGAAATATCGGACTTACCTCCCCGTATGTGCATGTGCTGAGTGTCCCCCCTGGGGAAAAATTTCAGGAAGATATCTGTTGTTCGGAGAGCCAGATAATGGAGGTTTCGCTGTATCTGCATCTACTGCTGCAATATATAGTCCCCATCGAATTTGACAACAAGTTAACAAGAAAAATACAAGTTGAAGGTGTTGTGGCGCAGTGGTGTAATCCTCTGACATTGCAGCCAGAACAGTCAGGCGGACAGGGTTCAATCCCAGGTAGAGCCCCACCATTTGAGCGTCATGACAAGGGGTCGCAGACTCGATTAGGTCTTCTCTACTTCTGCGATCCCAGCGCTTGGCGCTAAAAAACGCAACTTCACCTTCACCTTCACCAATACATACCACTGACAAAGGCCTTTTTGTTCTTCGATGGCATACATTTCTTGCAAGAATCATTTGGATCAAGCTCACCAGTCCTGAAGCAATATCCATTGACCAAACATGTGTTATTCTGTAATAAGGTAAGTTATTCTTGAGCTCAGATAGTCTTGAAATTACTCCAATTACTCAATAAAACAGCAATAAGTTAAAGGAAATAGGCAGAGGTGAATACGTCCGTCTATTAATAGGACGAAGAAATACCCACGCACGCTTGGTTTCATTAGCTCGTGCAAGTGCCAATTTCAATAATTTATTACTCTTGCCCATACCCTTGTTCATGAAAACACCATCCGGCCATACGTCTGCGCGGTGGAGGCCATCTGTTCATTGCCTTGCACTTGTGTTCTCCCAACTTTCAAATTGCTTCTTACTCAAAGATATTATCGCCCGACATTTGATGTAAGACAGATATTAATTATTCCTTTGTATTTTTCTTTTTGCGTAATGTCATTTTGAATTGTAAGTGCCTTTCATGGCGGGAGCTCCGATGACCTAGTGTCTATTCTCGCCATGATAGGCACAGTAGATTTCCTTGTTGAGTTTTCCTCTTAATCGATTAAATAAAAAATATAAAACAATAAATGAACACCCTATTTAACCCTGCCAATTACCTTTAAGTATGTGCGATTTATCTATTTGGTTTCTTTGCAATTTTTTACATTTATGAAGATTTCAGGTAATATTTCGTAGTCTCAAGAAAAACACNTAGTCCCCATCGAATTTGACAACAAGTTAACAAGAAAAATACAAGTTGAAGGTGTTGTGGCGCAGTGCTGTAATCCTCTGACATTGCAGCCAGAACAGTCAGGCGGACAGGGTTCAATCCCAGGTAGAGCCCCACCATTTGAGCGTCATGACAAGGGGTCGCAGACTCGATTAGGTCTTCTCTACTTCTGCGATCCCAGCGCTTGGCGCTAAAAAACGCAGCTTCACCTTCACCTTCATCAATACATACCACTGACAAAGGCCTTTTTGTTCTTCGATGGCATACATTTCTTGCAAGAATCATTTGGATCAAGCTCACCAGTCCTGAAGCAATATCCATTGACCAAACATGTGTTATTCTGTAATAAGGTAAGTTATTCTTGAGCTCAGATAGTCTTGAAATTACTCCAATTACTCACTAAAACAGCAATAAGTTAAAGGCAATAGGCAGAGGTGAATACGTCCGTCTATTAATAGGACGAAGAAATACCCACGCACGCTTTGTTTCATTTGCTCGTGCACGTGCCAATGTCGATAATTTATTACTCTTGCCCATACCCTTGTTCACGAACACACCATCCGGCCATCCGTCTGCGCGGTGGAGGCCTTCTGTTCATTGTCTTGCACTTGTGTTCTCCCAACTTTCAAATTGCTTCTTACTCGCAGATATTATATCGCCCGACATCTGATGTGAGACAGATATTAACTATTTATTTGTATTTTTCTTTTTGCGTAATGTCATTTTGAATTGTAAGTGCCTTTCATGGTGGGAGCTCCGATGACCTAGTGTCTATTCCCGCCATGATAGGCACAGTAGATGTTCTTGTTGAGTTTTCCTCTTAATCGATTAAATAAAAAATATAAAACAATAAATGAACACCCTATTTAACCCTGCCAATTACCTTTAAGTGTGTACGATTTATCTCTTTGGTTTCTTTGCAATTTTTTACATTTATGAAGATTTCAGGTAATATTTCGTAGTCTCAAGAAAAACCCATTATCCTTTAATCATCAGAATCAAACGAAGGTTTAAATTAATCCTGCAACGATTGAAAAGTTTTTCAGGTTTTTGGTCGCCTTAATAGATGTTAGACATTTTTACACACCAGGTTAAGAGAAAGATTACGAAGCACAGTCTATATACTTAGTCTCTATTCCGACACCTAACTTTTTACATCTTGCCACAAATCTGTGTATCAGTACCCTGCTGAACCAAGTAGAATTGGCTCAAAATCTAAGGGCATGACGGGGCTATTTCAAATCTCATTATGCCGCTGGCTCGACTGAGTCGTATCATTAGGGAACAGTCTTCGCGGGGCTACACTCCTATTCTTATAAAAAAATGTTACAAATATTTTTAATACAAATACGATACCACGGGAAGTATTAAAATTCATATCTACCCCGCGGCCAAACTAAACATAGACAAGCAACTAATAGTTACAATCTACAAATACATATTTCAATCTATAGTAAAAAGAAAATCAAAACAAATCCCGAAATTACAAGAAAGAAAACCAATGTTGATATGCAAAGGGAAGAGAGGAAAGTTGGATGTCATCTTAGGAAAATAAGAACAAAATTCAATCAAAATGTGCTGTCTTGAGGACATAAGTAATCGTCAAAGTTAGAATTGATCTGGTTACCTCATAAGACAGACTCTCATCACCGTATAAAATAAGTTGCAAAAAGCTGCTGCCCCAAACAGAATATCCAATTATTTTGAAGCACGGTATTAACACCTGCCAAAAGACTGCCACACTCATCCAGCAGATAATATTAAATAAGGCTACGATTCGTCACTTTTAAATAAAAATTACGTTTCAAAATTTGCTCCTTGCTGCTACTTTTCGTTTCAACTTTGGAAGTATGTTCATCTATTTTCAAATATGGAGAAAGGACCATAATTTACCTTTATCTTGCAGGTTCCAGTTTGGCAATCGACGCAGTTTGAGTCATAAACTCTATACAGAAGAGATCTTTCGCTGAACTTGTTGCCATCATTAGTGACTTTAATCCTGTGTCCTGTGTAAGCATCCCCTTTGCTTTGTACTGAATAACCAAATGACATATTGCGAAGAGGTCTTAATTGGCAGATGATTTCAGCAAAACTGATCATATAGGCTTTGCCAGTATGTTGTACGCCAGTTGCAATAAATGAATTTTCCAATAGCTGAAACAGAATGGATTTCATACCGTCAAACGGGTTGAGTTTGATCAGGAGGGTGACTTTGATCACTCAAAACAATATCAATACAATATCTAATATCACTACAACACTTAATCTACCAAAGTATGCCCCTGATGGTAAAATCCTGCCACAAAGTGCCAGTGTTAATGAAATCATAGAACACTACAAAAATCATCCAAGCATCTTAAAAATTAAGAATCATTCCAAAAAAGTAAACCATTTTAAATTCAATTCAGTAAATCCCACAGTCATCAGAAATGAAATTACTTCTTTAAATTCACACAAAGCAACTGGACCAGACAACATACCAGCTAAAATATTGAAAGTAGCTGTTGATGAAATAACTTACTCATTGACAGATCTATTTAATCAAACAGTTAATACATGTAGTTTCCCAACTAACTTGAAGAAGGCTGATATAACACCTGTATTTAAAAAAGATAACTCTACAACTAAAAAAAACTATAGACCAATCAGCATTTTGCCTTCTACTAGCAAAATATTTGAAAGGATAATGTACAGACAAATCTATGACAACATGAGAAACGTANACAATGAAACATTCCATCTAGATTATGCTGTTTGACGCTAAACTTGCTAGAACCATTTGATTTAGACATACGTTGCACATTATCGCCAAACTTTCCAGTAAGGCTAGCAGTTTAGGGATATTCAAAGCTAAAATAAAGCAGTTTACCATCCCTTGCATTTGTAGGCTTTGTACCCCGTATTTACAGAATCTTGGCTACATTAATCAGATTTACTAAAAATCTAAATCTAGATATCGCTTTCGTTTCGTTTTTGCCACTTTACTATTAATTATGTTTATGTGTATTAATTATGTTATGTTTGTTGGTATTAATTAGCTGATTCTTGCATTTATGTATTGTAATTAGCTATCTTACCTATTTACCAACGTTAAATAAAGTATGAAAAAAAAAAAATTCCGTTGTAGCTTTAATATTTTCTTTGTCAAATCAGCTGCTACTTGGGGGGGGGGGGTCATTGGCTAAAAGAGCTCCAAACTGGTATGATAAAGGTTCATTTGATTGCTTGTTTGCACACCAGCAATGAAAGATAAACCTCAGACGTCGTCACGACAGATTCAAACTTGTACCTTTTTCTGAAAAAGGGGTGTAAATAAACATGAAGTTTATTCAGACGTCCTTGCATTTATAACTAAAAATAATTTGGATATTGAAAGTAGACAGCTAGAGTGCTCATCTCCTAACTTTATAACTGCCTATCTCAAAAAATAATTTTTGACAAAAAAATCCCTATCGAATTTTACGTACTGAGGAAAGTCATCTATCTGCTGGGCGACTTTGATCACTTTGATTCTTTGGCTGCAAAAGACGTGGAAAAAAGCACCAAATAGTGTTTCCTTTTTGCATATCATACTTCTGATACACAAAGCTCACACGAAAAAGTTGTGTTAAACTGTTTTCATTTCAAATCGGAATTATCTAGAAAAAACATCCAAAATTGATCCCACTCGACGGAATCATATGTTACAGATCGAAGCATGTTCAGAGTGCATTCATTGAAATTTAGATCTTTCTGTTAAAAACTGCACCTCAAGACAAGTGATCACGGGCTCAAAAATGCGTGTATCGACTTTCAAAACACAGATGCTGCGACGAACAAATTTCCAAGGTTAATTTGTTAGTAAGTTTACAGCTTCACGAATTACTTTAAATCCAACCTCACTATGTAGCTAACATTTTGCACGTGAAAAAAGTATTTATTAGTGACCAGGTTATATGAAAATCAGCATGCATATTTTCCTCTGTGCTTATGTCATAGTGGTGGCACAATTTGTAGAGTCTTTTTGGCAGCTAATAGTATTAATAGCATATTTGAAAGCTTTGAAGACAGTTTAACCCTAATTTGACCGGGGGGAGTGTTTTCCACCCCCCGGTCGGTTTTTTGCAGAGCATTTATTAACAGCATGAGCTATGACTCTCCAACTTTCTGACAATTACTAATTATCTAGTAGAGACATTTTGAAAATAAAATTTTTGAACAATGGAAGTCACATGACAGATGACACTACCATACTTGGAAGATGGTATTGAAAAAATAAATGTTTTTGATATTTTTACAACCACAATTAGTTTCAAATGTTGATTATTATACCTTAAAAGAATCAGCAAACAAAGAGCTTTCATTTGCTATCAAGAACAATGTAATTTGCTGACATCAACATTTTTAAATGAGAACGTCACATGTGCAGCTATTTTGGGTCAATTTTCCAAAGTTTGAAGCTTTTTCCAGCGGAAGTTGTAGAAAATTCATAGAATTGCGTTTTGCAGTACATTTAAAGTATTTTGAACAAGTTATTCTCAATTTTTGGTCGTAAATGCGAATTATATGATATTTTTCCGTTTTTAAAAATAATTAGCTGGAGAAACATATATTTTGACATAGTGACGTCATCTATCTAATGAGGGGGCCACACCCAAAGCTGCTAATCAGCTAAGAATGGTTAGTACTACGCCCTTGCCAAGTTTGAATGATTTCCCATTTAGTCTAAGGCGATTTATAGAGAGGGGGATGGAAAGAACCCCGTGCGGTTAAGTTAGTTTTAAAAAAGCCCGGTAAGATTAGGGTTAACAGTCTTTTTTCTATACTCCATTCAACAATTTACAAGACATATTGCTGATTACGCTACCTAGGCATAGGGCTAAAATCTTCAAAAAAGTGGGTGTAAAATTCCAGTACACTTTTCTTTTAATTAAATGACTTGAATGGAATTTAGTGAACTTTCCTATAAATCTGTTTGGAAATGTTTTGATATCTTCATTATTTTCAAAATGGCGGCATTTATTATGTTTGAGGCCGTGACGTCATCAAATTTCTAAATCCTAAACCAAAAGAGCGACAGATTTCTGCTTGCCACCACATTGTATACCTTTATAAACTATGGTTTTCTTGAAGATTGTATCCTTTATCCTCCATTGATTTAGGATTTACGGTGATTTTAATTTTTCGAAATTTTCCAGGAATTCTTTCAAAAAAAAATATAAATGCCACCATTTTGAAAATAATCAAGATATCAAAACATTTCCACGGCAGATGTACAGCAAAGTATCCTAAGTTCCTTTCGAGCCATTTAATTAAAAGCAAAATGTGAAAGAATTTACACCCACCTTTTTAAAGATTTGAAAGATTTGAGCACTATGTTATGTGTCGTTCAATTCTTACCCTGACCATCCCCTGGGCATTTGTGCAAAAAATATTCCCCGCCCCCGGGCATTTGACAGCAAATTTTTCCCCGGCCCCGGGGCATTTGACAACACCCGGGATCTTTAGAATTTTATGGAAATATTGTGGAGGAGCATGAAATTTTCATTACCATAGCTTCAACTTTCATAATCACAGTTGCACTTGTGAGGTTTCATTATTTTTGGAAAAAACACTTTTAACAAGACAAGAGAGCATGTGGTTTTGCAACGTTCGACGTTCAATTAAATTCTTATTGTTTCTGTTGTTCGGGAAAACAAAAGACAAGTGTCTTGTCTTCGCGTGATTGCATACAAATAGCTAAGGCCACGGCTATCGTTGCGTAATCGTTACATTATTTATTTCTGAGTATGAATCTTTTATTGCGTCACTTGAATCAGCAATATTCCATGAAGTCTTCGAAATAAATGATCTTTCGCTCGATCTTTCGTGTTCTCCAACATATCAAGTTTTAAACAAACAGAAATACTCCCGTTTAACAAATCCCCAAAATTCGATTATCAAACCTATCATAAAATTTTCTTTTTGATCTCTTTTGTCAGTGATCCAAATATATTTAAAGATGATAAAATGCTTCTTTTCAGTACTTAAAGGGTATACAATAACAGGTTGAAAACCTTATTCTGAGCTATACTTTTAAAGCAACATCGTAAATCTTGCCTAAGAGCCATTATTTTGAGATTTTTGATTATCCTTCGAGTCTACAATGATAGTTTGCATTTCTTTCTGACATTTATGACTAAAGTAGAAGCTTAATATAACAAATTAAACTGGTAATCATCGATACTTTTTACAGTATGCTTCAAAACCAGGCAGTGATAAAAAGAGCTAAATTTGCTAATTTTAAAGGCAATAACAAGATCACCTGTATCTGAGAAAATAATTTCGTCCTTGATCTACTTGCCAAAATAAGAAATTTAAAGATTGGCCACGTAATCAATTTTTGGCGATTTTTCAAACAGGAGCTGAGTACTATTTTTGGGACACCCGGTACTAATGTAAATAATCCCCTTTTTAACCCTATGCTACATGGGGGGCAAAAAAGGCCCCCCCAAGCAAACTTCCTCTAACTGCTCTAAAGCTACACGTGATAAAAGACTAGAACCTGTGTGACTTTTAATAAAATTTAATACTGTATCAAATAAACAATAGGTCATTGTCATATAATTGGTCACGTGACTATGCCATGCCCATATTTGGAGAGAGGTCTCAAAGAAAATCGTTAAAACGTGCATAACATTTCTCATAGACTTCTGATTTCCATGAAATTGGTACCAATCAATTTGTCTTGAAGTCTTCTTTCATTTGATATATAATTTTTTGTGTTTTGCCGACGTCAGCAAAATTTAAGATAAATGACGTCATACTTACATATGACGTCATATCTATGATAAACATATGAAATAATTAGTATGTTATGATTGAAATTGATCAATTAACAACTCAAGATCAATTTACTTTAGTTTATATGACTAAAACTTGGTCAAAAATGCCAATATGGCATCATTAAATTTGCTAGTGTATCATTTATGACTTTGATTGACAGTTTTTAAACAATAGAATTCAAAAAATTTAATTGTTGGCATTTTTCATCAAGAACAATCAATAGTCATCATATAGATAGCTTCAACGATGTTCATTGACAATTTTCCTCTGAAAAATTTAAGTTTTTAGGACAAGAACCAAAATCAGCAAATTTCCATTGTTTTTGCGTTGCCTAGCAACAGGTCACGTGGTTATTTAGCATATAATTCTATTTTTAGAATCATAATTGCTTGGTAATTATGTGTACCAATTTGCGTTGCCGTAGACATCACGGTTGCTGAGAAAATCCGGGGGGGCCTTTTTTGCCCCCCCCCCATGAAAAAGTAGTACTTGATTTACCCATGTAGAATAGGGTTAAAGGCTACTGCTCCCTGGATATCAAGATAATAATATTGGCAAATGTATCATTTAATGGTGGACATGATCAAATAGATTATAAAATTTACCTTACTGAAATCAGCCACTCCGTTCTGAAATTATGAGGGATTTTCTCGAGGAAACCCCGTTAAGAAACCTCAAAACAGGCCTAAACACAAGACCAAATTTTTCGATATTTCTGCCTTACAGCAATGGCTTTTTTATGATTGATTGATTTTAAGATTGAGATTGGTATTTCCAATGGTCCTAATATTTCCAAACAGTGGCAGATTGGCTCAGAATTTTTCATCGGCCATGGAAGACTTAAGGGCGCTATAGTGGGCGTGGCATGAAAAATGAAGGTGTGGTAAAGAGAAATTTTCGTTGCAATCAGCGGCTTGGCTAGTGCAAATTAAGTGGGGGGTATTAACATGAGGGGGCCTGTCGAGGACACGCATTCTACTTTGGCTTAGAAAACTTCTAAAAATCCCTTGTTTGCCAGTGCTAAAATAGAATATTGACCATTTTGTAACAGATTTTTTATAATTCAGCATCCCACATCATTTTCTTCATTAAAAGAATAAACTGCTACATTTTTCCAACGTTGAACTAAGGCTCGTGCTGCAGATTATAACTAATCCATTTTTAAATCCCAAATCACCACGAAAATTTTTTTTCTCTGTCCATTCATGTCGAGTCTTTTGAAAAATTGATCGATGTTTTGTTATCGTTTTCAGTGTTTTCGAGACCGAACATTTTAAGAACCTTGATTACAGCTCAAGAAAAAGAAGAAAAGCAATTTTACAAAATCCTTGAATCTAATTATGAATTTTAGCTAAAATTAAGTCATAAATCTTCAAAATCAGTCCAGTGAACGATTTATCTGTCAAAAGTAGATAGTTTTTTGGCGCATGCGGTGTACATACTAACGGGTGTCCCAATCAAAAGGTGACAGATTTCATTAAGGCTAGCGATGCCAATTTAGCCCCAATCAATTCGGAATAACTTTTAAGTTAATCCTGAAAAGTTAACTTGAACATAGGTACCAAGTTTATTGATATTGGTGCTCCCAAAGTTGAGATATTATTCTTTACAGTTCAAATTTGACTTCATCTCCAAACTACAGCTTTGGCGTTTTGGCCTAAGCAAACTCCTGCAGCACATTGACATTAAGAATGATAATTAAAGAAAAAGTAAGAAATTCATTATAGGTGAACTCTAGAAAGTACTATATAATATGATCTTATTATTGTTCAATTTTTATCAAGGCTATTATCGATTTATTCACTGCTCTTCAAGAATTTGCTTAAAGCGGCAAGGCTCTGGTTTGGAGGTGAAGGCAAACTTAAACTTTGAAGATGAACCCTATTCTAACCGGGTAAATTTTTATCGATTTTCTACCGGGGGGGCCTTTTCCGCCCCCCCTAATTATCTCCGCAACTATAATAGCTATGATAATGAGACTTGCACTGTATCATAATTGAACAAAGGAGAATCCAAAAATAGCATTAATTAGTTTGTAGTCAAGTGACCGGTCGCTAGGCAACCAAAAACAATGCAAATTTTGACGAAATCGAGCCATTAGCATAAAAAGGTCTATTTTTAATCAATAACTGCGTAGAATCACCATAAAACTATCCAAATACCTGCTTGATATCCTTACTTTGCAGTTTCATGTAGTTTTATTTCAATATTTTCGGTTCCTAATTAATTAACTAATTAATTATGAACAATAAGATTCAATGCAAAATTTTTAGCGCAATAATGATGCTTAAACACCATCAATTTCGCATTTACTTGGTGAAATCAGACGTCTTCGTCAATATTTGAAATCATTCCATGATTTTTCATGCAAAAATCACTAATTAATTAGAAATATGACGTCATAAAGATTTTCACTTTATATATAATTTAAAAATTGCTGATGTCAGCAAATATAGATAAATTATATATAAAATGAAAGTATTCATCGAGACAAATCAAATGGTATATATAAATATTGATGAGATTGGAGAACCATTAAAGAAATTAGAGCCATTTTAGTGATTTTCTTTGAGACCTGTCTCCAAATAAGGGCATCTGGTGGTCACGTGGTTAAACAATAGTCATTGAAATTTTGATTTTTTGATTGCCTATTAAATTTCCATAAAAGTCAAGAAATTTCAGCGTTATAGCTATCATTGCTTAAGAGCTATTAAAATATGTTTCGTAGAGGGCGAAAAACGCCCCCCGGTTAAAATAGGGTTAATACTTCACCTTTGGAAGCACAAAATCAACCAGCAAGGTATCTATGTTCAAGTTAACTTTTCAGGATTTTTTTAAAACTTATTGCGAATTGATTGGAGCTAAATTCGTATTGCTAAGTAACCCTCATAAAATCTGTTACCTTTTATTTGGGACACCCGGTAGTATTTCGTAAACGAGTTTTTAAAAATTTGTAACTTTCAGAAGGATCTTTCGCTATTGACTCACTTGAGTGACCGGCAATGTCATAAGACTTTGTACGCCAAGTATTGACTGTCATAGGTCCTCTCGTGGCGTCGATATTTTGACAGAAGCCTCAAAGCACACGTTTCATTTACCTAGTTTACTAACAAGGAGCGATCTTAATGTACAGTGAGATGTCCGTTATTCGAAAGGGGGCATCAAAGAAAAAAATTTATCTTTTTGGAAAAACTGCCCTTTTTCAGCGAAAAGGGGGCCCTTTTTGCCAGATTTTGAGGGGGGCCAGTCCGCCATTGTTTCCAAACTCGAGCGAGAAGATCTCGTCGTTGCACAGTATAATAGTCTTGCTAAACTGAGAATTTTAGTGAGTAAGTAAGTTCCTTCTCCAGCTTGTACAACTTTGTCACATAAGTGTAAATAATTTTGGTGATACTGGCATTTTATAAATTGACAGTTTCTAACAATCATTTTACCATCATGTGCTGTGTTTCAAATTTTACAAACCTCGACCACTTCAGACATACGGCAAGAAAGATCATCTGAATCCATGAAATC
Source organism: Aurelia aurita (assembly GCA_004194415.1). Classification (NCBI taxonomy): domain Eukaryota; kingdom Metazoa; phylum Cnidaria; class Scyphozoa; order Semaeostomeae; family Ulmaridae; genus Aurelia; species Aurelia aurita. The sequence continues at coordinate 353,015 of REGM01000197.1, read as the reverse complement.
ACTGCCAGTCAACCTAACTTTGGAGCAATCTTTCTGTTTTCTAATATCACACAGTCCACCATTAGCAATAGACGTAATATTCGGTCCTTTGGTTGAGTCTATCGAACAATCCACTGATATAAAGCCAGGGTTGCAAATGCAAGCAGAATTCTTGCATATGCCTTGACCACTACATAAACTGGGGCATATCTCTCCTAAATCAATTGCATTGTTGCCTGACTTGTTGGTGGAAAGCAGTTCTCCACATGCATCTGTCATTGCCATTACTGCCGAGCTCACAAATGAATAGCCATCAGAAACCTGGAATAAAAAGAAATATGATTTCTTAATCTGCTGAGATGTAATTTGCTAAGATGTCGAGAAACTTTGATAAAAACCTAAACTTGATCAAATTACACTGCGTGCCAAAATTAATGAGCCACACTGGACAAACCTAATAAAGCCCATATCATCGTGAAATGACTTTCTAAAGATAGCTACAAAGCAAGCAGTAAAAGGATGCAAGAAGGATGGTCCTCTATTTTTAGCACTTCTTTGTCATGCCGGGTATTATATCACGCGTATTAGAGAATTTCAAGCACTTCTTTTGATTTGGCCCTAATTTATGCGTTGGGTAAACAGCGTTAAAATTTCTCTCTCTTTCAAAATTTTGGCCTCAGCATTAATCTACAAAATAAAGTGCGGAAAAAATCTATAACAATTTAAAATTCATATAAGGATTATAACAAAAGTTCTTTCTTATAGCACGAGAGTCCCTCAAGTTCATTATTCAAGTTGGGAATAAAATTTGATATAACAAATATGGCATTGTGTTGAAACGGTGTCTTTTTGCAGGATGGCTAATTAATTATGGCCAGCATAGCGTATATGACAAAATCTGATTAAACTTCAAGGGCTTCGTTTGAAAGAGATTAGCAACTATTTAAGGATTATTTTCAACTGTTGCTTTGAAATCCGAAGGGTGAAGCACTCTTTTGAAAAAGAGTATGATATTTTTTATATCAAGATGATTTTAGGGATTTTTAAAAGGATTTTTCTACAGGGGGGCTAGCCCCAATCGAGCACACTCACAAGAAAATGCTATTTTTTCACTAAATAAATCATTAAAAAAAATTAACTTACAGCGAAGAGGTTCCTTCACCTCTGTGAAAGAGTGCTGTTTAAGGTCAGAATCATCTGAGTTTTCTCTTTTGTAAGCCAGTAACTCAAACACACAGTAGTTCAATTGGCCTAATTATCCGCCATCGCCTTTTCTGAGCAGCCCCGGATCTACCATATCGTTGTATTAAGATAAATTATTGTTATGCCGTATGCTAATAATAGATATGGTTGTTGTTGTTTGAACTAGGTGTGTTCTCTCGTGCTATCCTCATCTGTTGCTCCACCTTTGAATAACACAACACTTATTTCTCCGATTAATATTCATAGAAAATAAAGCCAGTCTGACTTCTACCAAATCACTGAAAGACAAAAAGAGAACGGGAGCTTCTTGATTTCTTTCTAATTCTAAATTTAACCTGGAGAGGTGGAGCAGAGTTCGCCGCATGTTGTTTTCATTTCTGGTTTAACAAATAACTTTTAGCGGATCAAAATGAAAATACTGCTTTAAAAAATGAATTCATTTATTCATCTAATCATATTTCAAAAAAAAAACCCTATCAGCTGTTTCAAATAAACTAAAAAATAATCGTTATATAAATATCTATGTGCAAATTAAAACTTTAAAGATTTCCTGGTCTTCCTAGGGATTGTGCTTCGGGAAGGATGCTGATTTTGCAGGAATTCATGCAGTTTCCTTTTGAACGTAGTAATCTTGGGACTCATTCTAATTTCAGCATAGCCTCTAATTTGCAATGGTATTTCCTTCCACATCTTTGCACCAGAATAGAAAACACTCCTTTTGGAGAATTCTAGGTTCTGCCTTGGGATGTCTAGATCTAGCTGATTTCTTGTTGGATAATTAGATATTTGAGATCTGGTGATAAGTTTCCCTTTTCAGTTGTCTGGGCAGAGACTATTCATTATTTTATAGATCATCTCGAAGGAGAATTCAAAGGTATTTACAATGTCAGCAAACTATTTTCGAGGGTTTTTTTGTTGTAGCTGGCCCAAATTCATTTTCTTTTGAATTTACTGAAAGCAGTCGCAACAAGATAAATTCTTTCGGTGTTCAATTCGGGCGAGCCCGTTGTATAACAAAAGGATTTTTTCCAAAGGCGTATGAGAGTTTTATGGAGTGACATGCCCCTAATCGAAATCCTTCTACACTGACTGGACCCACGTGTCGACCTCCACCATCAAGAAGTCTTCGAAACAACATACCTGAATATCTGAAACGCATTCCATAATGTAAGGCTGAAAATCAAATGAAACTATCTTGCTGCAAACTTTGCCTGCTTGTGAAGTTCTGATTGCATTATTACAATGATTCGTAGCACCAATCTTTGTTATTCCTGATGCAGTTGGCCAAGTTGAATTAGTCCTATTTCCCTTCTTCGGGTCGTAGATAGAGTCATTCCGTGGTCTAGTATCAGGCAGGACTATTGTTTTATTGGTAGATGATCTTAGGCGGTTCTGGCAATGGTCTAAATCAGGGAACCTATACTCTTTGTAGCCCGCAGAGCCTATTTGATATTTATCCTTGTAAAGACTTGAATCTGTAGTACAATCAGTAACAATATCCTCGCCGGCACGATTAGGCACCTTGCATTGACAATAACGAGTTGCTTCTTGTCTGCATTTTCTTTCTGTAGGCTCGTAGTAGAAGAGGCTTGTGCCAGGCACCAGTCTGCGAAATTGAACAGAGTAAAATATCGAATTAGATTTCAAGTTCTTAACTATTTAACAAAGCATAATTGAGAAATAACATGTTCACGAGAAAAAACATTGTAGTTTTAAACATTTAACAAAGAAACAAAAACAGATAAAAGTTGGAAGGATAATTTTATTCAAGCGCCATTTAAGGAAATTGTAAGGCCTTACTATTTTATGAGTGAAGAATGACAATTTCTCGAAGATAATTTAAAAATTAACATTTTAAAGTCAAAATGTTTCCCTCACTTTTCGCAAATTGATAGTTCAATATTTTGAACTTCAGCTATCATTTTGAAATTCATTATATATTTTTCATTTCATATTATTTAACAACTAGCCCTGTCAGTCTTGCGGAGACTGCTTTACAGGGGGCCGTGCAAAAAGACTACACAGTAAAAAACCTAATTTACAAAGTTGCTAAATTAAGCAATAAAAAAATTAAAAATGTACATAACAAAATTAAACGAAACTAAATCAAAAGAACTCGTTTAACCTTTTTTTGAAGGTAGCAAGAGAGGGTGCATGTTTAACATCCAAGCTTAATTTGTTCCATAGCTTAGGCCCACGAAATGATATAGACTCCTGCTGATTCGATGTTTTGAAAAATGGAAGAACACGCAAGTCAGTTTCGGTGTTTCTCAGTATCAGTGTATTATGAGCTGAGTTATTTATAAACGGCTTGGATAGATATTCCGGTGCAAGACTATTTGTTTACTTGTACATTATTGTCGCTGTTTCATTTCGAATAATGTCAGAAATTGTTGGCCATTTCAGCTTCTTAATTAGACTAGCTGCTGAAACATCATAGCTGCTATTTGTAACAATTCTGGCAGCACGATTTTGCAACTTTTGGAGAGTCTCAATTTGAATTTCCCCACAACATCCCCACACTGAGCAACAATAGCGAAAATAGGGCTCCACAATTCCACTGTACATTTTACATAGCGTTTCCTTTGGGAGAAATTTCTTTGCATACTTCAAAAAGTCCAAGGCTCGAGAGACTTTAGTTCTCATATAGTTTATATGCTCATCCTAAACAAGTTGACTGTCCAACTGAACACCGAGGTATTTAGTGTTCTCGACGATCTTTATCTGAGTGTCATTTATAGAGAAGAAAGGCTGCTCAACGACTTCATCAGAAATCATTCTAAGCTTGGACGGGATCCAACTACCATTGCGTGAGTTTAAGGATATTCAGGGATAGTTTGTTTCCCTGAAGCGAATCTTTTAAACAATTCAGATCTTCGTACATAAATTGGTTCAGATCGTCTATATTTGTTTATGCATATGAAAGGCTGGTGTCATCTGCATACAAAGTCACGTTACAATTTCGCAGAGCTAAAATGAGGTCATTTATATATATAGATTAAGAATAACAGGGAAGCAAGGCATGAGCCCTGTGGAACACCACACGTGACATCATTTATCTGCGAAAATGCACCATTTACTTTGCAGAATTGCCGTCTTTTATTCAGGTATGAAGCAAACCAAGAATGTTCCAGACCACTGATACCATACCTAATTAGCTTTTTAGGAGAATGTCATGATCTACCGTATCAAAATGCTTTCTTTAGGTCAATGAATACAATTGTTATGTATTTTCCGTTATCGATATTTACGTACCAGTCGTTAGTACTCGCGAGCAGACAGGTAACCACAGAATGTAGCAAACGGAAAGCATATTGGTTTGAGAATAGAAGCTTAAGCAGCACTCACTAACTATTATTATTGCTAGTTTACCTCCAAGCCTCTGTAAATGCGTCATAATTTGCTCCAGCACTCCAACTATTACCGTTTCTATCCATGAGATCGTTCGATTTGTCCTTGTCATAAGTCCCACAAAGAGCTTTAGTACACCCAAGATCATTGCTCGGAATGCTTACATACAGTTCGCCAACCCGAGAATTACTGTAGAATTCAATCTTTGTGCCAGATTCGAATTCGATCTAATAGAAATAAATTGAAATATTGGCCAATGGCAGAATCAAAACATTCTTTTAGGGTAGGGTAGGGTAGGGTAGGGTAGGGTAGGGTAGGGTAGGGTAGGGTTTGTCCAATATTTGTTCGTCTGAATTTTTTTGCATTGAATATACTCGATCTATGCAGGAAAAGATTCCGAAAATTTTGCAGTATATCATCACACTAGCTAATCTTAAAGATGCGTGGTCACGATAATTCATAAAGATACCAATTTTCACGTCATTCGCAGTTAAGATTATAAAAAAAGTGGTAACCTCTTACAACCAACCGTTGTAAAGTATTGTTTCCAATGGGCATTAATCGCTACAATCTCTCAGTTGAAACTAGGCTTAACCTGTTCTGTTTGCAAATATGCACTTGACTTGACTTTTTTCTGCGATTGCACATTTCGCCTCAAATTGTACATATTATACGAAAAGGCCTATAACAAATCATAATTTTGATTGCTATTGACTGATGATTGTTAAAATAAAACGGTGAAGGTGAAATTGCGCCCTTGTCATGACGCTCAAGTGGCAGGGCTCGAACCCTGTCCCCCTGAGTGTTCTGGCTGCAAAGTCAGAGGATTACACCACTGCGCCACAACACCTTCAAAATGGATAATCAGAAACAAAATGAATAATCTTATGAGTAAGTCTTTCCAGGAGCAGTACCCATCCAGTATAAAATAGCTATAATAGGGTCCTTACTATGAAGCTTCTGCCGCTTAGATCCCTTTTTATTCTCGTCGCAATGTTCGGCTCAACAAGTCTGCTACTGGGAAATGACAGCCTTGGTGCTCCTCCGCGGCACGTATCAATAATGACAACATCATCTCCCTCTCTTGCAGCAACCCCACAGTTGCACATAGGACTAACACCATGGCAAACATACGTTCTCACGTGAATCTGAAAGGTCAACAATGTAGAGTGTCGGCTAAGTAAGAGAGAAGTTATAGTTTTGAAGCGAATCAAAAAATTCAAATTTATTATTTCTTAACAGTTTCTTTCCTTGCACATATCGGTAGCACCAGAAAAAAGGTCCCACTTTCATCAGGGCCACGATAAATTGCACACTAAATTACAAAAAAAAAGATAAATTTATTTTTTATTTTTGGCGGCTTGCTTCCCGAGATATAAGCGATTTCTTGAAATTTCTTAATCTGGAATCAGCTTGTAAGGATCGAAAATTACTGATCAAATTTTCTTAGGATTGAACTAAACTAGGACAGTCAGATAACTAACCGCACCCAAAGGCACAGTCGGCTAGATGGTCAAACGCATACAACATTTCACCGAACATCGAGAACAATGGAAAAGTTCGGTGAAGTTTTTGAACTCCATCAAACAACGTCGAACACTATCGAACAAGATTTTGATCACCGAACAAGGTGGTCAAACGAACAGAACTTTCGCAAAACATCAATGTTGGGTATTTTTTGGTGAAATGCTCGGCTCGTTTGACCGGGGCTTTACGGACACAAATACGCGAGAATTGTTATACCTACTGTTCAGCTTTTGGATGAAATAAATAACATATAGGAGGCAGAAGTTTAGATCTGTCCTTCTATTTCAATATCAGCCAAATCTTCTGTTACTACACGTGCTTCTTTTTATAAGAAACCGCCTATAAGAAACTCAACTCTCAGATCGCCAAACAATTTAAGAAACTCCAGTACTGCGAAAATATTGTAATACAGGGAATTCTTAACATATTTTCACTTTATTTCCACTTGTTTCCTGTATCATATTACTCAGAAGGTACTTGAGTAATGTCTACACATTGGAAAGGCTTCAAAAACTTTATTTCGAAATGTTCATGACGGCACAGTTAGCCCACAGGTAGTAAACATGAAGATTGTTGTGGAACCTTTAAAGAGAATCAACGGAGATAAAGCTCCGCGCGGAAGGGGTCTTGGTACTCTATTTTTAGCCTATTGTATTTGATGATCTCGATACGTGCGTGTATATTGTTTAGCCAGAGGAGCAATAGCGTGCGTGGGAGTGTCTTTGTCCTATTTATAGATGACCTTTACATAGCACCGTTGATTCACTTTAAGAAACTCGTAAGACACTCTGAGTACTGAAAATTTGATAGTTCTAAGAAGCTTTTAGTACTGGCTCAAATTTTTAATTTCTTATAAAAAAGACGTGTATAGCCCCCTTTCGCTGGCATAACGAATAAGATAGCCACCTACAATCCTTGGGAAAACTGTTGAAACAAAACGAGATATACAAGTTTAACCTTATATATTGTATTGTATCTATTTTTATACTATAAAACTTGTAAATATTTTAATTGTGGCAAATGATACATACATACATACATACATACATACATACATATTGTTCCGACTTCCTTTTTCGGGTAAGAACATCTGTGATTGACTTTGTCGTTTCAACACTAACCTATACTTGTGCTGCACAAAATGGATACTGTCAAACACAGTTTTGTCATAAAAACTGAATAGCTTTTGCGACACAGCTTACCTCAAAGTCACGACATGTATTCTTAACAAGAACGTAGTCCCCAGCATGGTATAAGTGACGATAGAACCTGCAAGAAATGAGAATTGAAAAATAACTGCATTCCACATAAGTCTTCTTTTTATTTCCATTTTTTTTTATATTACAAAACAAATTGCCTCTGCAAGCTACTTTACAAACACTACAACAACGATACCCTGGGGAGCAAAAGACTATGACTACCCCGGGGCCATTACATAGAAAGTTAAGAAATACACGTAACTACTATTACTAAAAAGAAGATGATAATACCTATACAAATGGGAAACGAAGCTACAAGTTAAGGCAGCTTTCAACCAAACAATTGCGCGTGAAGGTTTGGAGTTTAGAACTAAACATGGTAATCTACAAATTGACTATTTGGTTGCAAGCTGCCTTATGACATCACATAATTACAAATAAGTCTTCTCCGAAGCATCAAGAAGAAAAGTATGTTTACATTCATCAGACCGGAAGTACTCCAGATCTAAAGCCCTGACCAGACGAGCAAACACTATTTGCAAGCATACGACTCAAATCTTTCAAATATTTAAAAAGGTGGGTGTAAAATTATGTTACAATTTTCTTTGAATTAAATGGCTTGAAAGGAACTTAGGGTACATTCCTGCAAATCTGCCATGGAAATTATTTGATATCTTGATTAGTTTCAAAATGGCGGCATTTCTATCTTTTTAAAAGAATTCATGGACGATTTCGAAAAAATTTAAATCATCGTAAATCCTAAATCAACAGAGGAAAAATGATGTAATCTTCAATAAAACCATAGTTTGTGAGGGTCTACAATATGGCGGCAAGCAGAAAGCTGTCGCTCTTCTGGTTTAGGATTTAGAAATTTGATGAAGTCATAGCCTCAAATATAACAAGCTTGAATGTTATGGTATCTCAGGTAATCTTCTTTCCCTCATTTCAAATTTCCTTGCTAATCGGTAACAACGAGTGGTGTTGAATGGAAAAAGTTCAGAGTGGAGGAGGATATCTGCGGGAGTACCTCAAGGCTCTGTTTTAGGTCCTCTGTTTTTTCTTGTGTATATCAATGACCTTGTTGAAAATATAAACAGCGACGTTAAACTCTTTGCAGACGATACTTATCTTTTTTCTGTTGTTCAAAATGTGGCTAGAAGTGCTGATGAGCTGAATAGGGATTTAGAAAGAGTGCGATTGTGGGCATGGCAGTGGAAAATGCAATTCAATGCAGAAAAGACTGAAGAGGTTATTTTTTCTACCAAGAGTAAAAAGCCAAACCACCCAGCTCTAATGCTGGGAGGTGATGAAGTAGTGAGAAAAACGGAGCACAAACACCTTGGAATGATCTTGGATGACAAATTGAACTTCCAAAGCCACGTCAAGGAGGCGATTCTTAAAGCAAGGAGGGGTATCGGTTTAGTTCGGTATCTTTCTAGGTATGTTTCAAGGCATGTGTTGGACCAAATCTACAA
>REGM01000197.1:316810-340844 GCA_004194415.1 Aurelia aurita | reverse complement strand
TTATCATTATTATTATTATTATTATTATTATTATTATTATTATTATTATTATCCTTATCATTATCATTATCATTATCATTATCATTATCATTATCATTATCATTATCATTATCATTATCATTATCATTATCATTACTATTGTTATTATTATTATTATTATTATTATTAACTCAAAGAAAAGAGAGTACTATCCAAAGAATGTTTCATAAAAAAGCCACCCAACTTGAATGGGAACTCAAGACGTTTTCATGATAAATGATGAGAGAAAGCAATGATCTGAGCAAAAAAAATATTGTTCTGCCCACTCTTCCGTGGAACAGTGAATTAACTTGAGCTGCTCGTGTGCCTTTTTTATGAAAACTGCCTGGGGTTTTTTTATGTTCTTATTAACAACAATTTATAGGAAATTCTATACTTCCAGGAGCAAAATAGGGCACCGTAAAATGCAACAAACCCATATTTAGACAACAGTGGTTTGCTGTATTTGTATGATTTATGTATACCAACCAAATGCACCAAAATGGACTTCCTGCGTTTGAAAATTTGTTATACGGAGAAAATTTGATCAATTGGAATGAATGAAGCTTTTGTTGATAGCTGAAATGCAAAAACATTTCTTGTGATTTTTCTTCTATTTTTCTGTGCATTGAAAGATAGATAAAATTTCACGTATTTTAAAGAAACAAATTTTTCTTCAATTCAATATTAATATTTTCAATGCTCAAAAAATTACATCACAATCACAAACAATACTTTAGCATTTCTGCTATTAACCAAGCTGTGATTTATTCCAATTGATAAATTGTTCTCCGTGTAACGAATTTTCAAAGGTGTGAAGTTCTTTTTAACGCATCCGGTACTTCTTTAACTCACACGGTAGATCAAAAGATCAAATCACCTACCACAAATCCAGCAAAGAAGTGGTTGCTCTCGCTAAATGGGCTTTGTTTGCTTGCATCATCTGAATACCAACTTTTCACACGGCAGAATACCTAAAAAAGAATTGGAAATCATGACATATTATGGAAATTTCCAAAGTGATAGCAAATGTGCCATAAAAGCGTTCAATTGCGTCATTAAATTTGAAAACGTGAAGGAAAATGCTTCAAGTTTGAATTGAGCCAATGAGCAAACAATGTTTGGAAAGCATTTTAGGCTTGCTTGCCAAGCAAAGTGTTTGTCGGTTTGGCTACTCTCCTATGCAGAGGTTCCTTTTCATGAGGTCGAAAACGAAGTCCAGTTTGTTCTCAAATGCAAATATTTTGCCATTGATAAAAATGCTGTTCTCTCAAAGATAAACGATCTCTATAGAAATTGGTCTCACATCCCATCATACAAACAAAAGTATATCCTTTTAATGACAAATGAGGACCCAGAGTTCCTTTTACTATTCTCTAATTTCATTCATACAATATACACCACGTGCCTTGAGTCTGAAAACAGGACATTTCAACCAATTTGAAAAGATATTAGTTTCCCTCTCTGTTTTTGGTACGCTTTATAGCTGTTTATTGTTTTGTTAGTTAGTTGTAGATATGTGTTAGTATGACCATGTATTTTTAAAATATTGTGTCATTAAATGAAAAAAAATATGTTCCGCCACGCAGTAACAATCCTTTCCGCCACGCAGTAAAAATCCTTGCACTGCAAAATGAAAGGGAATCTCTGCTTAGGAGAGTACCGTTTGGCCACGTCGCATAACACTGCTTGACAAACATTTCTAGCTTGCGATGAGCAGAAAATGTTTCTGATTTTTTCAAAAAACATATCCCAACAAATTCGCTTATTTTTGCTTGCCAAGAAATATGTGCGACGTGGTCATGAGGGGAAACATTGTTGGCAAGCAACTCTTGATGTTTGGTAAAAAAAATGCTTGTTTCGTCAGGGCTTTAACCCTATTCTACCCAGGGGGCAAAAATGCCCCCCCCCAACCAAACTTTCAACAATAAAACAGAAAGTAAAGAGGCTAGAGAGCCAAGACGTTCTGACTTTTCCTCTTTTTTAATTGGCAATTAAATTATAAACTTTTAATTGTTCTTTTTATTTAAATTTTAGTCATATAATTTAAGTCACGTGACCAGGATATGCCCATATTTGGAGAGTGGTAAGAAAGAAAATCACAAAAACAGTCATAGAAAATACAAAATATTAGTTATATGACGTCATTCATATTGATGACGTCATACTTCCAACAAAAAAAGACGAAATTTAAAAATTTTGTTATCAATCTATAGACAATCATGTTTTCTTTACTTTTAAGTAGTTTATTGACGTTTCATTCCTTAAAATCCGAACTAATTAGCACTTTTTGTATTTTCCAGTGCTGAAGCTTATATAGGACATAGTCCTATTGTTCCCAAAGAGCCCGGGTAGAATAGGGTTAAAGGACATCTGTCTCGATCATAATTGGCTGAGATTGTAGAGGGGATTAAAAATTCTATGGTAGGATTAACAGAAAACAATTNCATAATTGGCTGAGATTGTAAGAGGGGATTAAAAATTTCTATGGCAGGATTAACAGAAAACAATTGGAAAGAGATCATTTCACGAATTGAACTACATTTTTATCATGCGAAAAAGTCAAAGAGTCTGGGCTCTAGCTCCTTTCCTTTGTCTAAGCTTTGTTCTCTAAACCAATCACCTGCGAGACAGAGCTCCTTTAAGGTATGGATAGCTCTGTCGCAATCTGACTTAAAGAGATTCCGTCTCCAAAGTGTAAACAAATCTGTAAACACAATTGTTTTAGGCACGTGTCCATTAATGTCTTTTGCAGTTTGCTTGGTGGCTTCACCCAAGCCGCCAAAACTGACAATTGAAAATCCACTAATATCCGAGCAATCGTAAAAGATATCAATGGTTCAATGGTTGATCTGTTCCAATATGAAGTACAAGGATTAATCTTCAAAATAGTGCTTTCTTTTTGAAAAATAGATGAAAATTCTGTGTCATATTGCCTATTAAAAAATTGCAAAATCACCATTTCGACCGAATTTGGAGACGGAGCCCCTTTAAATTTTGAGATAAAAGCTTATTGATTCGTTGCTGCCTGCTCCCACTCCCGATTCCATTAAAAGTTTATAATCCTTTTCATAATCGTTATTTAACAAGAAGGAAACGTTTGCCAACCCTGTCTCGATTGGCTCTCTAACCATTTTCCTAATCAAAGCCCTTACTTTTGCCAAAATACTCGTCAATAACAACATTTCAAGATTCCTCTTCTTCTTTTTCGGTATCGTAATTCTGTGATACTTACACTGTCCCCAAGTCGAAAACCATGACCATGCAAATCAGACAATGACGCATGAGCCTCTGTTTGGACAGTGCTTGAAAAGTTTTCTGTTTTTAAAGGCACAGATGAAGTCTTTTTGAACCATGACACAGTATACATTGCTAATGTGTGGTTGTCAAAATCACCAAAGTTGCATTTGAAGTCAATGAACTCTGTCTCGTTTATTTTTTCCACCTTGTAACCGAGTTTTGGCACCGATGATATAAGCGGAAAAGGACCTGAAAATATGAAATACATGGAGTAATCTGCTAGGAGGAGTAAAACGTATGTAAATGCAATGGCCAAAAAGCCTTGTCACACTGATTTCAGCAACAACAGGATGAGAAACTTTGGATGGGAGCTGCTGTTTTTAAGGAGCTTTTCAAAAATTTGAAAAAGGCTCAGTTAGTAACGTAGCTTAGTGGTGGGAAGTGTTTAGGAACAAACAAATACAGTACAATCAATTGCAATATGAACAGAAGAGTTTGGTTTTGCACGACGTTTCGGGCTTAAACCCATCATCATGAAGATTGTACAAAATTGCACAAAAACTTGTTGAGATTAGTGTTTTGAATATCACCCCCTCCCTCCCCCCGTCTTTCTCTATGCACATTGAAAACAATAATAGACCAAACTTAGATGAAAACAAGTCTGCAGTTTTGCATCACTGTGATCCTACCACAAGATTTGCTCCAAGTCTATTTCGTTAACTACGCCAAAAAAGAAAAGATAACTGGTTTGAGATCAGTCTTTAGACCAAGGTAACAAGACATCCATGAAGCAGCCTTTTTTTAGTATAGGCCCATTACCGAAGCCGATCAGACCAATCTTACAGGCAACTCGCCCCAAGGACTTTAAGCTTTTCTCCGAAGAGAGAAGCATACAGAATTTTCAGGATGAGTGATGGTACTTCCTCAGGCGGCCAGCCAAGGGCTCGAACTCGCGACCTTCCTCACAGAAGGCGAGAGCGCTAACTACAAGGCCAATCTACCACCTACTCAACGAAAGACCTTGATTCCATTTGCAATGCATTATACTTACGGCGACATCCAGGAGAAAATCCATTTTTGGATACAAGACCAGGTCCGCAAGGTCTTTCAGTTCCTAAATTAACGAAAATAACATAATAGTTGTAATGTTACTATTGTATTGTCATGCATTGTAATGTGTTACAATTAATGTAATAATGTAATGCAATGAAACCTGTTGTAATTAAATGTAGTGCAATGCAATGCAATATTTTGTAATGTAATATGATGTAATATGTTGTAATTAAATATACTGTAGTTTAATATAATGTAATGCAACAATGCAATGTAATTCAATGTAGTATGTAATTTAATGTACAATATGATGCGTCTCAGATATATGATACGATGTACCTCAGAAGAAAATGGCGACTGAGTTTAGAATAATAGAATCCGACTACTTTATGATGCAGTGAGCTGCGCGACAGTAAATCTTTAATGTATTGTAATGTAATGCAATGCAATGTAATTTAATTCAATGTTATTCAATGTAATGCGATGAAATGCAATGTCATGTCATGTCGTGTCCTGTCGTGTCGTGTCGTGTCGTGTCGTGTCGTGTCGTGTCGTGTCATGTCGTGTCGTGTCGTCTCGTGTCGTTTCGTGTCGTGTCGTGTCGTGTCCTGTCGTGTCGTATCGTGTCGTGACTGAAATGTAGGTCAAGTTAAAGGACAATTCCGGGGTTGGTATGATTGATGATGAAATGAAAGATTATACTATCATGAATGGTGTATCGTACTTTAATCCAACTTTTTTTGTCTTTTCTTTGCGAAAGTACATTTTATAACCTGCCACAAATGCTTAGTGACGCCATTAAGCACAAGGACAGAGCGTTCTGACGTCACGTTCAACGCGAAAATGAAGCAGCTCTAATGTTTCCTCGCCTCTAAATCGTGACTAGCCTCCTTATCGTGTACTCGTGGAAAAAATGGAGACCAATGGCGGCGACATTTGGCCTAAATTACAGAGAGGTTTATTGAAATGACAGCTGAAACACAAGGCTAAATGTGGAAAAAGTTTGTCATTTGATTCAGGAGATGGTAAGTTTGTTTTTAACAGTTATTTTACAAACCCCGGACTTGTCCTTTAAACGTTGAAATCAAATTTCCTCAGGATATAGGAGTACCATAATCCTTTCAACATACCGGCACAATAAGCCATGCATAGGGTCATCCTTTCGAGAAAGTAGATGTAAAAGCTTTCCCCATTGACAAAGCATTTTCTTGCCTTTATTTGCCAATTGTCATAGGCACAGTCATCACGAAACCTTCCCCATGCTTGAAGAGAAACTTCATCACCAGTTGTCGTTGGTAGTTGTCCTGTGACCCAAACCGGCATCGTAGATCCTACAAGACATATAATCAGCTATAATAAATGTAAAAAAACCGGTAGAAGAGAAGAGAATGAAATGCCAAGTACATGCTGATAAACCAACTTGTTGTTGTTTGTTGTTGTTAATAGCTGAATACAATCTTAGGAGTAAGAATTTAGTAAAATTGCCTCAAATAAAAACTCATATTTTTGGCCTCAACTCTTTCACCTTTAGAGGCCGCATCCTTTGGAATGCTCTAAGTGACGATATCAAAATATGTAAAAATATGGCAGCATCCAAAAAGAAAATCAAAACATGGAAGGGGGCACAATGCAGCTGTAAATTATGTTGTTAATAGGAAATTATATTATACTTTATATTATGTAATTAGTTTTAGTTTCTAGTTGGTTTGAATTAGTTATTGTGTATAGATATATATATATTGTGTATAAAGTTGCTCTGAAGATGCCCTAGTGGGCGAAACTAGTCAGCAATGAAAGAAAATGAAAAAGCGCAAAAGACCAAACTGATGCCTGTTTTCTTCGAATAGTTAGGCCCTCTTCAACGGTACACTTTATATATATATATATATATATATATAAAAGAAAAAGAAAAAGCGCAAAAGACCAAACTGATGTCTTTTTTTTTCGAAAATTTATACCCTCTTCAACGCTACACTATTATATATATATATATATATATATATATATATATATATATATATATATATATATATGCCTATAACTATTTGTAAATAACCAACTTTAAAGAATGTTAAAATGAAAAAAAAATAAAAAAAAACACTTTTTTGCACAATAATATTGCATCATTCTACCTTGTGTACGCTGAATGCACTTGATAAAGATTTGAAGAAACTACAATCAGTTGAAAAATTGTCGAGCCACTGAAAAAAGGCAATTTTTCTTGTTTGTGTCCCCCTTTCGCACTGTTGAGGTAGTTGTAAAATGTTTTATATTATGAACTTCAATGGAAAACCCCCTATTCTCCGAAACAACATTGCAACGGTGGGGGAGGGGCAAAAATTCATATTTTTTAAAATGGCTCAATAAATCTGCAACTGATTGTAGGCAGGTCTAAACAAATAATATAAGAGACTTTTATCACATGTAATCAGATACAGAAAAATTAAAAGAAGAACCAAGAATCTGTCATCTTCTATTCTAATTTCGAAAATTCTTGTGACATCAAGAAATATCTGTATGAAACTTTGCACTGACTTTGGTTTTTATTAAAGCTCATTAATGATCTCGTCCACACTCCACACTGAGAACACAATGTGGAAGGGCATATAATGGGAGCTTACTAATGAGAACTTAGAACCACAGTAAAGAGTGTGCTAGATACGGAGTTAAGCGATGTTAACATAAGGAAGCGTGCTAGGTCCACTTCTATTTTTAATCTACGTAAACGACATTCCAGAATGTGTTGAGTCTGGCAAGGTCAAAATATTCGCCGATGATCTGAAACTATTTTCGCCAAGCACTGAGAACAGCGATGACATACAAAACGATATTTCAAACATCGAGCACTGGTCAGATACTTGGCAACTGCCACTAAATAAACAAAAGTGCTCCTACCTTCGAGTTAGTACAAAAAACAGTGTCGATTATAAAAACGTCTATCATTTACATGATAAAAATTCGCATATACTGGTAGAAATTGACCACGTTAAAGACTTCGGTGTCATCGTAGATCAAAATCTTAAATTTGAGAAACAAATTGCGGAACGAATGAAGAAGGCCAACGGAGTTCTAACCTCTATAAAGCGCACGATACGCTTTTNTTGGCAACTGCCACTAAATAAACAAAAGTGCTCCTACCTTCGAGTTAGTACAAAAAACAGTGTCGATTATAAAAACGTCTATCATTTACATGATAAAAATTCGCATATACTGGTAGAAATTGACCACGTTAAAGACTTCGGTGTCATCGTAGATCAAAATCTTAAATTTGAGAAACAAATTGCGGAACGAATGAAGAAGGCCAACGGAGTTCTAACCTCTATAAAGCGCACGATACGCTTTTTTGACAAGTCCGTCTTCACTATATATGCTATACAAAAGCGTAGTAAGACCAATCTTAGAATTTTGTGGGGCGATTTGGAACCCCCATCTAATTACGCTGATTAAGTCATTAGAAAGTGTTCAAAGGAGAGCTACGAAACTAGTACCTTGCATCAAACACCCTTTGTATAAAGACCGCCTAATTATATTAAAGCTACCTACTAACTCTCGAATACAGAAGAAAGCGTGGTGACATGATTCTTACCTATGAAATCTTAAAAGACCATATTGACACAAACTCGTCGCAATTTTCCAAAATGAATAGTTCAACAACAAGAGGACACGACCTCAAACTGTTCAGATCAAGAAGCCGCCTTGATATACGAAAGTACTTTTTCTTGCAGCGAATAGTTGAAGACTGGAATAAACTTCTAAGCAACGTAATTGAATCATCGTCAATAAAAGAATTCGAAAAATGTTATGACGATTGCAATTATGGAACCATGTATACATTTAATTACATGTAATAAATCTACAATGTTTCATAGGCTATTCGCCTTTTGCGAATATTATATTATATTATTATTACACAATACCAATACATGTAGTTTTTTTCATAAGACAGTAAGAATTTGACCCAGTACTGAAACTTTTTCTTGAACTGTTTACTCCGTGTGCCCTCGTGAACATTTCACATTCAAGTTTTATGGAAAATGCAGTGTCAGCATTGGGCATGCCTTTTTTTATGGCCATGGATATAGCAAACTTACCACATGAATTTGCAGGAGGACATGAGTTGGGGATAGTTCCACCAGCCCTGCTTGTGAAGCGATACCAACCATGTCGTATTCTGTTATCACATCGAGATGTCTGATTAGAAGGTAATTTGTATGCGACGCTTCTTCGCCAGTCACTTTCGACTTGATGCTTTCCGGACTCGCAGCACTGTTGACAATTACCATCTAGAATTGAATAATAGCAAGTTAAAATACTCGAGTTGATCTAGAAACAACAGTCTGTCTCAAATTAGATGTCAGGTGAAAATGCCTGCGAATATGAACAATAAAAGTGTTTTGCATGAGTAATTTTGCATTATGGAAAAGCTCGCCTGACATCCGATTTGAGACAGAGTTTAAAATGTTTCTTGTAAAAATTACTAAAAAGATTTAAAAATTTCTTAACGAAATATTATTACTTAAAAGGAATGTAAGCATACATAAGCCTTTGATAAAAATAGCCATGCAAAGACAATGTACTTTGACACGCGCTGCACCATATTTGGGTAACTCATCAACGGCAACAGGAAATACTGATATCTGAGTGGCTAGAATTTAACCGCAAGTGGCTTGAGCCATTTTTATATGCTTACATTCCCTTTAAAGTCTGTCTCAAATTAAATGTCAGGTGAAAATATCTTTGAATCAAAACAATTTAAGTGCTTTGCATGAGTAACTTTGCATTGTCGCAAATCTCACCCGACATCTTATTTGAGATCAAATCTTATTGTAAAACTTTAAAACGTTTCTTTTAAAGCTAATTAATAACATAGTTTTGAGTTCGTTTCGATTTATGCACGAAATTGACCGGGGGAAAGTCTGCTCCTTTACTTACAAAAATAAAGACTTGCTCAAATAAATGTTAACTCAAAAATACTGTTTTACTACTTCCAGAGAGAAGAAATGAATCGAACCTAGACTTATTACATCGTCGTAGTTTCGCTTCTCGCCTGAAGTGATACACTGCTACAACCACAAGCTTTAATGTAATAACTTTCCTAGAAACAAATTAGATCCGTTAAATCTGCTTGGAGCAGCGAGAGTCAACATCCGTCGCCATAAGTTCGGTTTCGTTCCCTCGATCGATCTATCAGAGCGCGTTACTCGAATGACATTCGGCCATATTTGGCTCTCGACTGCAAATGCTGCTTTCTGATTGTCGCAAAGTCGTCTCGGCTGGCCGCCTCAGCGAACAGTTAGATTCTAAAACCAAATCGAAGCCTCCGATGAAGAATAAATAACTTACTTGGAGTATAAAGAAATGCCACAAAACCTTGCAGACTTGTCTGGTTATCAGATTTGAACTGAACAAGCATTTGCTCTTTCAAAGAAATAGCCTGGTCTCTCTTGTCACCACATAAAGAGAATAGTTGATAGTCCAAAATGCTTGGTCCATCATACACAGATACACTGTCTGCAGAACAGCCAGGACTTTTCTCAAGAGCCATGAAATCCGTCCACATCGACATATATCTTATACCTTTCTGGATGTTGACTGTGTAATTGCAAGTCGTCGAGTTTGGATAGTTTAAGGGGTAAGAAGGAGAAGCAAAATACCCTTGTGACTGTGAGAAATCAAAGTTGCAACCTGCAAGAGATTGAAAAAAAACTGATCAAAATTGGTTGCTTAGTTTCAGTATGAACGACAGGCCGAATGGCATATCATTCCTTAAAAAGTATTGGTGGAGAAAAACTGTGGAGATTTTAACAATTTCGGACGGAAAAANACATAAAGAGAATAGTTGATAGTCCAAAATGCTTGGTCCATCATACACAGATACACTGTCTGCAGAACAGCCAGGACTTTTCTCAAGAGCCATGAAATCCGTCCACATCGACATATATCTTATACCTTTCTGGATGTTGACTGTGTAATTGCAAGTCGTCGAGTTTGGATAGTTTAAGGGGTAAGAAGGAGAAGCAAAATACCCTTGTGACTGTGAGAAATCAAAGTTGCAACCTGCAAGAGATTGAAAAAAAACTGATCAAAATTGGTTGCTTAGTTTCAGTATGAACGACAGGCCGAATGGCATATCATTCCTTAAAAAGTATTGGTGGAGAAAAACTGTGGAGATTTTAACAATTTCGGACGGAAAAATTTTTGGAAGGTATCTAGTTTTCATCTATATACATACACGATATAACGTGGCAGAGCCACACAACGTTATTTAAAAGCTACATCTCATAGAGCGGCCACGTGATGTATCCGCGGAAATCCACCACTAGAGCCCCAAAGCCCGAACCGCATAGCCCGAAAGAAAAGCCAACATGCGCAGTTTACCAACCGGACCCGCTGAAAACAGACGACCGAGACTGAGCCATTTGAAATTGATGTTGGATGACAATGCATAATTTTGGATGTAGCTACTCTTTCAGGCAACACGGCCCAAGTTGAGAAACCCCGGCAACAGAGTTTATCAAAAAACTTTTCTAAATGGCGAAGTTTCTAATTTTTGAAGAGAAATACAAAATATGTTTAAAAAAAACCAGATCTTAGTTATAAGCCACTAAGATAGAAAATCTGTAGCTGTTTTTAAAACAAAGCTGCTAGCCAAAATTCGCCCTCCAGCAAAATCTGTCTTTGGGATTCATGACCCCTTAGGTTTATCATATCTTACTCAACTTAGGGCTGGTCTCAGCAAAGTAAACTTTCATAAATTCAAGCACAATTTTAGGGATATCATAAATCAAATGTGCCCTACGAACGACGGTATTGAGACTAAGGAGCACTTTTTGTTGCTTTGCCCTGTTTTTGATATTCAACGTCGAAACCTTCTCGCTGGAGTTTATGCAATAATTCGACCATTTGGGTATAATAATCTTTCAACGAGGTTCTGACGCAACTCTTATTATATGGTGATGAAGGCCTTCCGAACGACCTCAATAGAAATATACTCGAGCTGACTCTGCAGTACATCCACAAAACTGGTCGATTTGTTTGAAATTATTTAAATTCTATACCACACTCAACCACCAAGTCCGAGTCCTTTTTTGTAGAAACCCATTTTGTAAAGTCCTGTTTTGTGTAACTCTTTCTATGTAATGGCCCTGGGGCAGTCATAGTATTTTGCTCCCTGGGGTATCGTTCCTGTAGTGTTTTTAAAGTAGATGGTAGTTTATAGTAGGAGTAATTTGTCTTGTAAATTTGTATGGAATATAGGTATAAAAAAAAAAGAAAATGATAAACAACATTGATCATCAGTGAATTAGCCATTTATATCCACAAATCCTGGGCATCTTATCTTCGATTTTTTTACACCAGCGGATTATGAATATCATCCTTTTCTGAAGATCTCTCCCTTGTTACGAAATTGGCCCAGTGCAATCTGATCAACCACTGGGCATGGATTGGCTCCACAGCTTTACTTTGTACAGAATGTCGGAAAAATGGCCTGCCAAAAGTTTCAGCGACATAAAATTTCAAACCCGACTGAAAGATGGGCTGGAAAGTTCCGGACAAGGCTTTGTCCGAATGAATTAATAGAGATGACTGACTTACCTTCAGAAGTAACGTAGGTAAATCTGAACGCATAGGCATGTGTTGAGTTACTAGTACGAATGGAAATAGTCATCACGTTCCCTCTTGATATATAAGGTGGATAGTATAACATCCCATTGTCGTAATGATCGTACGGATACGAAACAAACTCCTTATTTTCAGTATTGCTGCCTTCATATACTCTGGCATACTTTCTTGCATTGGTATCCATAGCGTATTGAGATCTTAACATGATATATCGTCCTTCTCTATTGGCTATACGATACAAGCAGTCAAGGTTATACGGTGTGTTGTACGGATAAAACGGGGAATTGATGTGACCAGCTGTATCCAAGTAATTTTTGTTGCAGCCTAGACAAAATGAATGGACATAAATCAATTTTAGACCTCATATTGAGTATGCAGATCACAATATTTACCGAAAAGTGTTCTTAAGATGCAAAATTTGAACAATACTTTGAAATGTGAAGAGGGTCTTTTTGTCTGATACTCATCAGAGTATGAAACATCAGATAATATCGGAAAAATCAAACGAGAATTTTACACCAAGCTGTATTTTGAAATTAGCATAAAACAGTTAAAATTAAAGAAAATAAATGCAAAAAGCAAGGAAAACGTTAAGTTGAAGGAAAATTTGAATATTGAAATGAATTATAGTTCCACTTCACGGCTAATAAAGAAACGCTAACACTGAATTCATACTAAAAGCGTCGTTGTTGACGCATTCCAGATAACATTGAAGCGCGGCGACGCATTGCCGGTACGAAAAAGTTGGATTCATTTAAATTTATCACGCCGCGCCGCAGCGCACCACAAAATCAACTCAAGTGTGAATTCAGTTTCATGTTGCTTCTCCCAGATTGTTTTCCCTTCTTCCAGTACTAGAAACATGAATTTTAAACCGTTTACTCAGGCCAACCGCCATTAGTGTATCAAAATGACTGACGCGCAGTAGCAAATTTAGTCTGGTTTCTAAGAATTGTGAGTAGTAGTTGGAGCGTCCGACAGATCCTCCACTAGCGATAAATACGATGTTTTAAGCAGTCTACGAAGTCAAAGAGTTGAAGATGATGTTACCTCTGTCTCCAATGACATAATATATCTTGAAGCGTGTCTGCAAAGATGACTTTTTGTTAAATACCAAGTACAAACTATTTGTCACTGAGAGAAACTGATCAGTACTGCGTCCACATCTTGTTGTTGCTAGCGTCCCATTAGCTCCGATGCCTTCATAAATCATTATGCTACTATTTACGCAAGTCGGGTCATTTCCAAGCTCCATCTGTGAGAAAATTAGACTTATTCTTGTACCCGGTGTTCCCATGATTTGATATGTGCATGATTGGTTATCATTCGTTTCACTGATGGATCCAGTTGAATCAAAAGCCCCTTCTGGTTGCTTGAAGACCATATTGCATTCTGTTATAAAAATAAATCGAGGATATACAGGGTGTGGTAAAAAAGATGACACGTTTGTAAGCATGTAGTTTTCTAGCTATTCAAACTGATGATTACCAGAAAAAACAATCTTTCGTCACAATTCTAAATTGCTGTACAGAGTAAAGCAATTAATTCCACGTGTTCTTCTCGAAACTTATCAAAACATTTGTTTTATCCTTCTTCGTATATTCTGACAAACGGAGATGACGAATGACGAATACTTTCCCGCCAAAAGCAATTTGATTTGAGGTCTGGGTTGGGGAGTAAGTCTGCCTTTACTTGCTAGGCCCATTGGCCATGAGACATCTTTTGGGCAACATTTTGGGTAATAATTTCTTTTTTTTAATGTGAATTTAAAACCAATGATACTGTAGAGGGAATTTATCATTTGTAAAAGCTCCTTGGCAGCCATTTACCAAATCTGCATCCGCTATAATCATAATCATGATAATTTTATTTACAGTTGGTTATTTTACTATAGTAATCATGGAGCAATGCGAAAACCTTTATTTTGAATAAATTTTTATTCGCGGCTACTCTCGCTACGCTCGCAGCGATCCCCCGAAGAAGTTGATTACTCCGCTCGCAGTTAAGGTAGTAGCCGCGGATAAAAAAATTTATTCAAAATAAAGGTGTCCGCATTGCTCCATGTAGTAATATAATAATTACTAATTCATACCAACTATTTACAATACAATTTTGAGAGAAATATAAAATATACAAATTCTGGCTATTTACAGATCCGGCAGTTACATTTGTTGTCAGTCCAGTGCTTGATCGCTGTCTTGAAAGCTGCAACTTTGGAAGTGCTCTTATCTTATCACTTAGAGTGTTCCAAAGACGGCTTCCTCTAAAGGATAATGACTCTATTCCAAATTTTTCTGTTCGTGTTTGTGGCAATCGACATAAATGTTTTGTTTGTAGGTCGTATTTCGCTGTTTACCAGAAAAAACCGCTCTCCCCAGTCCCTTTTTTAATTGCTAAAATGGTACATTGTTTGCGATCGCAACACTTTTTCATTTCATTCGTGATACATCGAGCGCGAAGCGCGCGGCAGAGTGACGTGACCTAGAGCCATTATGCCACTCTCTAGGCTCTAGGCATAATGGCTCTAGGTCACGTCACTCTGCCAAGCGCTTCGTGCTCGATGTGTCACGAATGAAATGAAAAAGAAGAAAACTCGATGTATCATTGGAAAATCTAATTTTTAATAGACCTTTCCCCTGATTACGTCACACACCTGTGAGCGCGTAATGCATTCTGGCAGTTGTATTTAACACGCGATCAGCTGTGTATGTTTTTCTATTGTGATCGTACGGAGTTCTACATTCTATCTCAAAGTTTACAACGAAAATTCNCTAGTCATGTCACACTGCCGCGCGCTTCGCCCTCGATGTATCAAGATTGAAATGAAAATGAAGAAACACTCGATGTATCATCGGAAAATCTAATCTTTAATTCAGAGTTTCCTAAAGCCCGTGATCAAACAATATTTTGGTCTAAACTGAACTTGTTCGCAATGAAGAAAATCACTTACCATTGACTGCTACGTACTCGAACTGCAAACTCCATTGTCTTGTTTGCTTCACATTATTTTCTCGAGCAAGAAGCAGGATTTCATTCCACTTTGATAAATATGAGTAAGGGTATCCCCCAAAACCACTGCTGTATGATTTAAGTGGACTTCCATTTGCAGTTTTGCCCTCATACACCAAGACAGTGACACCTCCATCATTTTCCGTATCAAAAAGTTTGATGAAATTTATTTGCACTCTTGCATCATTGGGGGCAGAAATAATGAACTGACATGCTTTGTTGTTTTGTTCCAAAGGTGTAGAAATGATTCCATATGCACCATTTTGCACCGTAAGATTTGTTCCACATACTTGCAGAGAAAAAGAGTGAGATGGATTATAGTTTGGACGCAACTTATCATGGGACTAAAGAAGGGCTTTAAAATCATACTAAATAACATCGAACAGTGATTAGGACTAGTGATTAAACGAAAAGTGGCTTTGAATATAATTTTTTGTCATTTAGTAGTATCCTTCAATGTTAAGCAGCTGATAACAAACTTTTCCGTAAACCTATTTATAAAATACTGTTACGTCACATCGTGTTCCAAAGGGCAAGAAAATGCTCCTGATATTTTGCCTAATGTGACAATATTATAAAAAGAGTTAGAACACATTTCAATTCCCTGGAACTTGAAAACATAGTGTTGGCAAGCGACATATGTGATAAGTATATCTTGATCCTCCACAAATATTTGAACAGGAGATTCCAACTATGTTGTTGTTCTAGACTACGGTATACAAACTTTCATCAAGTTACCAACAAAACTGTGAAATTCAAGGTAAAATTGTAAAGCTCGGTGGCCAAAGTGCAACCTTTGCTCATGCGAGCAATTCCATTTTGCTGCATTGCATTCGCGAGATATTTAATCCGCGCACCATAGAAGACAATTTTATGCAAATATGCTGCATATCATCAAAACTGAAAAAAAATCAATTTTGCTGCTGCAATTTTCCCCCAAAAATCTGCTGATTGCATGAAAACAATGGTATGCTCCACGGTGCAATTTTTGCTGGTGCATTCAATTCAACACATTTTGCAACATGCTGCATTGCATGTACACAAAAGATTGCACCATGGTCTCTGAGCTTACAATGTGTGTATTCTAAAATTAGCTAAGGAAAATCTTGTTCGTAAGGCCAGGATGGCTGAAAATGTAGCTACATTAAAAAAAAATAAACCTGTTCCTGTACAGCGTGGTATTGCAAAGACTGCAAAAATAAGGACTGTGTAAAAGTAAACCAGATCCATTCCTGGTCAGTTTATTTTTCTTGCTACCTGTAAAAATAAAGGAAAAAGTCAAGCCCTAATAATCAATAATTCCAGTGCCACGTTACGCTTAGAAACTATTTAAAGAAATCCCCAAATAAAGACATACAGTCGCTACATAAAGAAACTAGTCGTGATAAAAATATGCAGTATGACACATACGCTAATGAGAAAGAGGTAATCAGAGAAAATAGAACAAAGAAAGTCCATAGGATCACACATGAACTGACATCACAACGCTTTATACTAAAGGCAATCCTTGAACACACGACAAATAAAATAACAAGCATATGGAGTGAGGCACAAAAACTTCTAACTAAGAGAATCTTCAACTTTTCTGTGCGTTAACTGAATAACAGTCTGTCTACCAAGAAAAATATGATGTTTTGGGGTAGAGTTGATAGCGAGTTGTGCAACTTCTGACAGCTCCCACAAACCCTTCTCCGCGTCGTCTCTGGTTGCAAAGGGGAAAGATATATTTGGCGTCCCAACTCTGTCCTTTTGACGATTGGCTACTTCTTAACAGGACTAAAACATGTTACAATCTATGCTGATGACATTCCAAGCTTCAAACCGTCAGCTATTATCACTGAAAACAGCAAGCGTCCAGATCTCTTTTTAGTCGATGAGGGTGTATTATATGTTCTCGAACTGGCTGCTGGCTTCGAAACGAACATTGGGAAAAACGAAGCTTATAAGAAGATACGCTACGAAAATATTTCGAAAGACCTTTCAACTTCCTACTTGCGTGTTCAATACATAAATCTGTCCATGGGAGCAATAGGAAAAATCGGTATTAACGGACACCATATATCTCGTAGGAGAGACAATGAGTGGACGAGTCCAGAACTTTTAAATTTTAAATTCTTTTCCATTTTATATCTATGGACAACCTTATGTTACAGAAGTTTTAGCTATATTTTTCTATTTACTTTAGGATCATTTAATCATACTTTTATTGCTAACTTTGTAACTTCCCCCATCATGCCTAGATTGAAAGTGATGGGTGTCAACGTGCATAATAGTTTTCACCCAGGGTAATGTCTGTGCAGTACAGTGGAGGCTGTTCAGTACAGTGGAGGGGTAACATCAGTACTGTGGGGGATAGCATTGAGTACAGTGGAGGCTATTCAGTACGGTGGAGGGCTAACCGTACAGTGGAGGGATAGCATGACACTGTGGGGGAATAGTATCAGTACAGTAGAGGCTATTCAGTACGATGGAGGGTTAGCATCAGTACAGTGGAGGGATAACATGATGAGTGTGGGGGGTACAAAATTGAGTACTGTGGAGGCTGTTCAGTACGCTGGGGGGATAGCATTAGTACAGTGGAGGCTGTTCAGTACGGTGGAGGGTTAGCATCAGTACAGTGGGGGGATAACATCACCAAATTCATACACGTCGATAAGAAATTTGCTGATATTCATGCAAATGGGTTAGAAATTCTCGAAAATCGTGTCATGCAAATGGGTCGTTTTGTCAAAGTCCAGATGCAGGTCGAGTCATGGTCACAATGAAGTTCCACCGGGGGCTAACACAATTGACCGTAATTATACGGCTCCTTCCCAATGAGTGTAGTGATTATCATCACATAATTATTTAATCACGTAGATTCCAGACTGACTTGTTTCCCGACTTATGTCATCAAGTCATCCCCCCACTGTACTGATGCTAACCCTCCACCGTACTGAGCATCCTCCAATGAACTGATGCTATCCCCCACACTCATCATGTTATCCCTCCACTGTACTGATGTTAGCCCTCCACCGTATTGAATAGCCTCCACGTACTCAATGCTAGCCCTCCAATGTACTGATGTTAGCCCTCCACTATACTGAATGGCCTCCGCTGTACTCAATGATGTCCCCCCACAGTACTGATGTTACCCCTCCACTGTACTGAACAGCCTCCATTGTACTGCACATAAATTACCCGGGGAAGAAGTATTTTAGGGAATAAAAGTTCCATAATTATCATTATCATTTATATTATTATCCTTATTATTATTATCTTATTATTATGAATGTTACGCACAAATGAATTAACATTTGGAATTAATGTCCAAGATATCGGGTCACATCTAGTTTCTTTAGATAGAACCTGTCTGATGATTCTCGCCGTGCCTAGTAGGGTTGATTTCTGGATTAACTCAATTCTTGTTGTTACTCTATTTCCTTCAGGAACTGTTCAAGTCTGCTTGTTACAGTGCCAAGCGCACCCATGACTATTGGGATAACCTTGGTTGATACATTCCAAATCTTTCTGATTTCTCTGGCTATATTTTGGTACTTTGTGATCTTTTCCTGCTCCTTACTTCTTACATTCACATCAGTTGGTATGGCTTACGTCTATTATGATCGTTTCGTTTGAATTTTTATCCACTATTACAATGTCTGCCCTTCTGGCATGAATTTTAAGATCAGTCTGTATTGTAAAATCCCATAATACTTTGTACTTTGAACTGTTCATTTTCAACAACGCTCTCAGGTTGATGTTGGTACCACTTGTCACTAACTTCAAATCCTCGCTGACGTAAAATATCCCAATGGAGTGCTCTGGCTACACAGTCATGTCGGCGCTTGTACTCTTTTTGTGCAAGATTACTACATCCGCTTTTACAATGTGGTGGATTGTTTCATCATTTCCACTGCACACCCTGCTTTTGTCAATTCTTGCTTTATGGCATTCGTTCTGAGGGACTGTGACTGTGTAGCCATCAGCACTCATTCGGTTTCTTTCCTTAGTTCTCCCTTCTGTAGCTACGTCCATGACTCCTTTGCTCTTACTTCTTTCGTTTATCTAAAATGCTGTCCGTGAAGTTCCTTTTCCCAGATACTTGTTCCTCTCTCTTCCTTTCGTCTTTTCTTGTAAGCTTTCGCACTTTCTACCTCTTCCGCTACATCTCCTCTGGCTGCAGACAGTGGCGCAGCCAGGGTGCTGTCGTTGGGGGGGGCAAATTTGCGAGCGAAGCGAGCAAAGATTGGGGGTCCGGGGGCTTGCCCCTGGAAAATTTTTTGGGGCCACGCCCTTCAGAACATCGGAAAACGCCCCTTTTTGGAGACACCATCCTAATATGAGAAGGAGAAGAGTCCTCATGATCGGCTATTTGGCGAGAAAAACTTCGATAATCAGGACAAGGTGTGGAGACATTCATGATCTTCCAGGGGCGAAGCTAAAGAAAATTATTGGGGGGTGCAGACCCCCAACTTGCCGAAAAAAGGGCGTTCCTCGCAGGGGCAAATCCAGCCTGAAGTTGAACGGGGGTGGCCCGAGCTGCAGATCCATCCCGAACCAACAGAGAGGTCACCGAAAGTGAGAAGTCTTTGCAAGTGGTGTGGAAACTTACTGAATGACGCCAGAATTGTATGTTTTTCGCCACATTCTGATGGAAACAGTTCAACGAGNTTTTTTGGGGCCACGCCCTTCAGAACGTCCGAAAACGCCCCTTATTGGAGACACCATCCTAATATGAGAAGGAGAAGAGTCCTCATGATGGGCTATTTTGCGAGAAAAACTTCGATAATCAGGACAAGGTGTGGAGACATTCATGATCTTCCAGGGGCGAAGCTAAAGAAAATTATTGGGGGGTGCAGACCCCCAACTTGCCGAAAAAAGGGCGTTCCTCGCAGGGGCAAATCCAGCCTGAAGTTGAACGGGGGTGGCCCGAACTGCAGATCCAGCCCGAACCAACAGAGAGGTCACCGAAAGTGAGAAGTCTTTGCAAGTGGTGTGGAAACTTACTGAATGACGCCAGAATTGTATGTTTTTCGCCACATTCTGATGGAAACAGTTCAACGAGTGCGTTAGTGCAGGCCCGTAGGAGTATTTTAGCGATTAGATGGGCATCGTCTCGCGCCGAAGGGGCTATAAAAGTGGGGGCCCAGCCCCCAGAAAAAAAAATTTTAAGGCCACGCCCTTTACTTTGGCTTAGAACGTCTCTCCTGACTCCATGTTGGCGATTGTTAAAATTAAAAGTTAAACAATGTTTGTAGCAAAGTTTCTATAAATTAGCACCTACAGGAAAAATTTTAAGGGGCACACTCTTTACTTTGGCTTAGAAAGCCTCTTTCGATTCAAATTTTGCCATTGCTGAAATGGAACCTTGCAAAATTTTGAAAAATTCGTACCACACCAAATCTATAAATTTTTGATTAACCGACAAACTAAAAGTTAGGGGTGCCGCACCCCCCCCCGCACTCCCCGGGATCTTCATATTTAGTGCTGTAATAATTGAAAAGTTTGATTACGAAAAACATTTGTGTGCGTAACGTTGAGGATATAGTAAATCGAATACGAGCGAAGCGAGGAAAAGCTCAGTCAATAGCTCTGACATTGTTTGCTAACATAGGTAAATCAATTACTTCTAAGAATATAGAAATCTTCGAAAAATGTAAGTTCCTAGCAGAATGATAAAGCTGTCACTGAATGTCCTAATTATCTTGAAACTATGGGGACAGTACTCTGGGTGCCAGAACCTTATTTAAAAAAATATATATAAATTAAAAAAACATATATATATACGTATATATATATATATAAATTAAAAACATGAACAATGACATTTCCCTTGCAGGATTATTAATTTTGCCAGAAATTTCATCGACCCCCCCTGAGGGGCCGATTTTATTGCAGATTTGGGCTTTTCTCAGACACCAACTTTTTGACCATTGGGGGGGGGCTACCGCCCCCCTTGCCCCCCTGGCTACGCTACTGGCTGCAGATATCAGTTTCTCTTTGCTTTTCATTACATATTCCTTCAGACTCAGTTCTGCGACGTCAACACAATCTTCTATCGAAATAAGTCCTCTGACTCCTTCCTTTCTGGGTAGATAAAGCCTATCTACACTGTCTCTCGGGTGTAGGGCTCTGTACATGGTCATCATCTTTCTTGTCTGTCTGTCTATGGTTCTTAATTCTTCTCTGGTCCAATTCAGGATAGCAGCAGAGTATCTAAGTAATGACACTGCCCAGATATTTATTGCAGTGATGCTATTTCCGCAATTCAGTTTTGATTTTAGAACTTTATTTGTCCGTCTAAAATACTCTTTCTTTACTGTTTCCTTCATTTCCTTACGCAAGACCTGATCCGGTTCCATTATTCCCTAAGACTACGTTCACACGATGCCGGCACATTTTGAAAACGGTGAAAAATGTGACGGTAGCAAAATTTTAGCTAGCGTTCACACGATACCGGCACAATTTGAAAGCTGTAGGAAATTTGACGGTAACAAACTTGTTGCAATCTCCCCAAGAATTTGATGCCAAAGAAATGTGCCTGCACCTTAAAAATCGGTCAGCCTCGTTTTGAAAGCGACGAAAAATGTTCCGTTTTCATCGTTTTCGAGTGTTCACACGATGCCGTTTCCAAAATGTGCCGGTTAGAGTTCCGTTTTCAAAATCTACCGTTTTCAAAATCTGCCGGCAAAATATGTGCCGTTTTCGTGTGAACGGGAGGCCTATCCGTAACATTTTTCACCGTTTTCAAATTGTGCCGGTATCGTGTGAACGTAGTCTAAACTAAGCTCCCGTAAAACCGTGATTACTACCGCTGCAAATGATATGGTAATTTCATCGCAGCTTTTGCAGGTCAGTTGAAGCGAACATATCGAAGAAATTTTCAGAAATCGAAAAAATAAAAACAAATCAAAATTTGTTCCACTTACCAGATTTTCATTTATTAACGCAATCGCGACACTCAGAAACTTGGCTTTTCGCTCTTCGCTGAAATGAATAGAGTTCCTTCATTGAGACATTCTCTTATGTGAGATACGCGGTCGAGATGCGGGAGATTTGATCATTTCTTGACTGTACATGGTTTGCTGGTAGACAATTGATTGATTTGATCTTATTTGATCTTTTTTACCCAATAATCAAGGTCACGACAGTGTAGTCACATGCTGAGCTTTTTCTGTCAGTTTTGTACCAGGAAGTTATTTGTGACCATCAAACTTTACTGATTGACAGGAAGTTTCCATCCAGGAAATCCTGTGCTCTCGTTTGCTCTCGTCAACATTTCACTACGAAAATTCACGAAGGCGTGCCACTGTCAACACATTGCATTATTCAAGTGCCTTGCGAATAATACAATGCAAGAAAGGAAAGATAAAAGTAAAAATAAAGTGAGAAGATGCTATGGATTTCCTGGATGAAAAGAGAAAGTTTCTTAAATTATTTTGTCCCAGTCTTGAAGTTTTTAAATTTCCTAGTGATCTGAGAGTTGAATTTCTTGTAAAGAGTTTTTTATAAAAATACATGCATGTTCTGGCTATAAAAACTTAACAGGAACTTTCCTTCAGAGATGAAAGTCATGCAATATGGGAAAGTTTCAATACTGCAGCCTCCCCGTAGGGTGCGTAAGTGAACTTGAATGATTTAAGGTACTCTAAAGTACTTTTGAGTAAAGTGGAGTAACTTACAATGTATTATCATAATTTCAAAATCCAATTTTAAAACTCTTGAGTGAGTGAACTAGAATACCTTACAGGGTGTCCAAGAAAACGCAACCCAACTTTAACCAAATTTTCTACAAAATAATTAAATTTGAATACTTCAATTTGAAAAATGATAAATAATTCAGTTGTGTCCAAACTGCATATCATTGGAATGAATATAGAGAGTGCTTTCATGGATTATGCTGAGGGATTATGCGTTAAATTAATTCAAATGTCATCATTTTCTGGAAAATTTCTGCTGGGTCGAGTTTCTTTTACAAACCCTGCAGTTCTATAGGATAAAATACAGCACCAACAAAGAAGTATTTTGAATTCATTCATGACAATGATGATGATAATGATGATGATGATGATTATCAGTTGTGGAGCAAATAAGGGCAAGAACGGAAAAATTCAAATCCAGTTTTTATCCCCATTGTTAATTGGAATGGAAAAAACTCAATCCTGAGATCAGAGCATCATCCTCTGTTAGCATTTTTAAGAAGAAACTATCTCACAAATAAGGCCGCCTGCTAACTCAGTGTACGGTATTCACGAACCAAAAGGGGTTGCGTATTTAACTCATCAACTGAGGGTAGACTGAGCAAACTCAATTTTCATAAATTTATACATAACGTCAGAGACACAATAAACCCAATGTGTCCAATTAACGATGGTATAGAGGATACGGAACACTTCTTGCTGCTTTGCAATTCTTTTAACGAGCACAGACGCAATCTTCTCACTGATGTTAATGATGTATTGCAAAATAATGGATATTCTGTTTGGAGCAACAGCTTTTTGCAACTTCTTTTATACGGTAATGAGAGTCTGTCGTATGAGGCCTATCAGGTAAACAGATCAATTCTAACATTGACGATTACGTATATTTTCAAGACAGAACGTTTCAATTAAATATGATTCTTATTTCCCTAAGAAGGCATCCACTCCCTCCCTTCCTATTTGTATATCAACGGTTTGTTTTCTTTTGGTAGAATCGTCATTTGTCTCGTTTTGCATTGTATTTATTGGATTATTTAATGTAATTGTTGAACGTAATTTATTATTTGCTTGTATCTGTTTAGTGTAATGGCCATGGGGTAAATATGAACTTTAGTGCTCCCCGTTGGTATCGTATTTGTATTGTTAATGTTTGTAATATATTTTGAGAGTATGAAAAAAAAATATAATGATAATGATAATGATAATGATAATGATAATGATAATGATAATGATAATGATAATGATAATGATAATGATAATGATAATGATAATGATAATGATAATGATAATGATAATGATAATGATAATGATAATGATAATGATAATGATAATGATAATGATAATGATAATGATAATGATAATAATAATAATAATAATAATAATAATAATAATGATAAAAATAATAATAA
>REGM01000197.1:297629-316785 GCA_004194415.1 Aurelia aurita | reverse complement strand
GATAATGATAATGATAATGATAATGATAATGATAATGATAATGATAATGATAATTATAATGATAATGATAATTATAATGATAATTATAATGATAATGATAATGATAATGATAATGATAATGATAATGATAATGATAATGATAATGATAATGATAATGATAATGATAATGATAATGATAATGATAATGATAATGATAATGATAATGATAATAATAATAATAATAATAATAATAATAATGATAATAATAATAATAATAGTACTGTGGGACTTTAATATACAAACAGAAAAACACTGGAACACAATAAGCCAGATATTACCGTACAAGACAAGAACAACAAAACTTGCCTGCTGATAGAAGTTTCTTGCCCATTCGATAAGAACATCAATGAAGTTGAAACAATCAAATTAGAGAGATACTACTCTCCTCCGCGAGGTATGACCACGAAAACATGGACCATGGAACTGCGGAACATGCGGATCAAATAAAGAAACCTCGCAGAGGAGAGTAGAGAGATACCAAGCTTTGAAATGGGAACTAAAGAAGATTTGGACTTGTGAAAGAGTAAAGATAGTACCAATTGTCGTTGGGGCGTTAGGGCATTAGGGACTTGAATCGGACGATGCCATCGTAAAGAACCAACGATGGACGAAAGAAATTTCAGTAATACGAGTGAACACTGTTTTGACTGATGAAATACTGTAGATATGCCTTTCTGCCTTGTGTATCATTCCCAGTATGACGTCGAAGGTCGCTAGTGCGCAGCCTCCGAGAAAAGCGGACTTGGGTCAGGGTGAGGCTCCGGAAAACCCCCAGAACTCTAAAAGGGTACCTCAGAAAAAAGAAAGAGTTCCTTAAATTCGACTTTTCATACCATTCTCTTTTGAACTGGCCAAAAAAATTTTTTTGTTTAGTTCCCCTTTAACGCGAAGATTGGGTCCTGGTTAAAGAGCATCGATATCAACTGTAGTATTGGACAAATACAACAAGCAAGCCTACTCGGTACAGGAAGAATATTTAGAAAAGTAATGGACACTAAAGAGGCTGGGAGTTACTTTCCGGAGCAGCTTCTTTAAAGTAATACTGGTGATTGTTCCATACATGACAGGGACCGCACAGCAGTTTTTAAGTGGGGGAGGGGGGGCTCAACAGCGAGCGACAAAGCGAGCTAAAATGGGGGTCCAGGGGCTTGCCCCCGGAAAACTATTTTGAGGCCACGTCCTTTAGAACGTCGGAAAACGCCCCTTTTAAGAAAATATATTCCTCTTTGCGTCCATATTTATATACAGTTCGGTTCAGAGAAGATTTCAATTACTACGAATAGAGACACATATCATGACAATTATTAGGTATCAGTGAGAACCAAGCTACGAATTACAAGTTACAAAATAAAACTAACCTTTATTAGACAAGATAAAAAAACCAAACAAATAAACAACAAGGGGTTCCTATCCACGAAAGAACTATTACTACTTATACTTTCCAAAGTTGCAATGCCGGTTTTCATTTTTTACGAAATCTTTAGCAATTTCCAAGACAGACATCATGTCTGCTCGTTTTTTATGGAAGTTTAATATCGCCAGGTTATTGAATCTTGCTTGCTTCATATTTGAGCGAAGCCAGGTTTTGAGCTGTCTAACCATTGAGAGAGACCTCTGAGCAGATGCACTCGTTGCTGGGTTAACATGCAAGAGCTTGCAAACAATCACCATTTCGCCTATGAGACGATGTTCTTCATGCTTATGATTTTAAATCCTCTTCAGAATGTCATCGAAGCATACGCCTTCATTCTCTCCGAACTCCAATCTGAAGAGGGGAAGCTGGGCAGTGAGCAATGACATATCGACATCGCCATCGTAATTTTGCTCCAAAAACCTTAACTCCTCCTCGGGATTTCAAAACCTTCAGAAGCAAGAAGCAATGACTCCAATTGCTCATATGCTTTGAAGCAAGGCTGAATAAACCTGAGGTCAATGGAATGAATTGCTTCAAAATACTGTCTAAATAAATCTCGTGAAGATTCTGCAAAGGCTCATATCCTTCCTCATATCCTGGCTCATATCCTTCCTCGTACGACTTCCTTATACGACATATCGTTTTCCTAAAAAGCTGTATGTCCCAGATCTCGGTCCGGATTCAGTGTTTTAGATTCGGTTCATACTGTTTCCTTGATTGCTGTATGTGCCAGGTCTCGGTCTGGATTCAGTGTTTTAGATTTGTCTCACATTGTTTCCTTGACAACTGTATGTCCCAGATCTCGGTCCGGATCAGTGTTATAGGTTCGGCTCATATTTTTCCTTGAGAGCTATTGTGGCGAAAATCAAGCCTTTGGTTTGGAGCAAGTTCTGTGTTTCTTTTAATGTCCATAAAAACATCATTTGAGATGTAAAATTGCAGGAACATAAAAGACTTACTCAACTTGCAAAGGAAAAAAAAGTTAGCAGTAAAAAGATGATCACTAGTACTGTTGTGAAGGAGTCACAAATGTCTCAAAGTTGTCGTTCGTTGAAGGGAAAAAATCATAAAGAAAGCTTGATGAAAGCAAATTAATTCCACTTACCAGATCTACCGTTTTCAACGCTTTCGTCACATTAAACAAGCTTGCTGTTCTCTAATGAATTGTCTTTGAAGATTTATTTGAGATATGTGACCAAATGTTGGGACATTTAATCATTTTTGACTGTACTTGATTTGCTGGTAGACAATATTCAAGGTCATGACATGTCAGTCACGTGCTGAGCTATTTCTGTCAAAGCTGTACCAGGAAGTAATTTGCCACCATCCAGTTTTGCGGCTCGTCTCGTGGGGAAATTCCCCTGCACTATGGAAAACGGACATTTCTTTCGGCATGTTGTAAAAACCGGACCCTAAGACCCTAGGACCCCTGAGACCCTTAGGACCATTCAGTACTAAAGATGAAAAGGACCCTTAACACCAGAGGGTCATTACCACAGACAAACAATAGGCCGATGTCATCAAGCTGTCAAATAAGAGGTTGCATATCGTAAACTTCCTCTCTTCCAACCCACGAACTTCCGCTCCTACAAACCATGCCAGGAATCATACAGAGAGCTCTTAAAATAGTACGACGGGGGATACTCAAAATAGTACTCCTAAATAGTTTATCACATTGAGTGCTATTTTCTTTCCTGTGCTAATTGCGGGAGGAATGTTTATGTTTCAAATCAATACACAAGAAATCACTGCCATTATTTGGCACCTTAATAATAATTCGTCAAAGACGTCAAATTTAAAAAACAAATATTAAGGATTTAACTGTGAGAACTGACCGGGTGTTTAAGGTTGCGCTCATTTTTTATAAGAATCTACGGTTTCATAACTTTCTTAGCTGGTTTTGGGAACATACATTTTTATAATACTCCGATAAAACCCAATTTTGAGGACAAATATTGACCAACATCCAAGAGAAGAACAGTCCAAGTTAGTTGCAAAATTATATTGTTGAAAAGAGTTCAAATAAACCTGATTTTAGGGACAGACACTAACATAGTATGGGATACATAAACCGGTTATGTGGGCGTACATGGGACCACTGTCCTCACTGCAACATGCCCACCCTTGTAGTACTCAATGTGATAAACTATTTAGGAGTACTATGTTGAGTATCCCCCGTCGTAATATTTTGAGAGCTCTCTGCATGACTGCTGGTATAGTTTGTAGGAGCGGAAGTTCATGGGATGGAAGAGAGGAAGACTGCGATAAGCAACCTCTTATTTGACAGCTTGATGACATTGGCCTATTGTTTGTCTGTGGTGATGACCCTCTGGTGTTAAGGGTCCTCTTCATCTTTAGTACTGAATGGTCCTAAGGGTCTCAGGGGTCCTAGGGTCTTAGGGTCCGGTTTTTACAACATGCCATTTCTTTCAGTCTCTCTCATGAAAAAATTAGCACATTTCACGCTAGAAGACGAACACATCGTCTTGACGGCAGGGCATCTTTTAACATACAAAGTGGTGGGAAATTCTCCACCAGCCCCTAGACTTATGACCTTTCGTCCCTTGTTTCCCTGCGTTCTTTAATTTGTTGATATCTCTCTGGTCAATAGGGACTCATAACATTACTATACTAGCAATAACATTAGTCAGTGAGTGCGGCGTTTTTACCTTTCCTTTTCCCTCCTCCGCACTGCAGAGTCTGCACGCCGGCTAATAGTATCTGGCCTTTGTGGTTCTGTTGTCGTTTCAATTCTTTGTTCAATTTGAATTGAAGATTCAATCACCCATGGAAAGTTGTTTTGTGACCACAACTGAAATCAGACAACAAAACATTCCACAAAACAAGAGAGAGATTAAAGGACATCTGTCTCGATCATAATTGGCTGAGATTGTAAGAGGGGATTAAAAATTTCTATGGCGGGATTAACAGAAAACAATTGGAAAGAGATCATTTCACGAATTGAACTGCATTTTTATCATGCGAAAAAGTCAAAGAGTCTGGGCTCTAGCTCCTTTCCTTTGTCTAAGCTTTGTTCTCTAAACCAATCACCTGCGAGACAGAGCTCCTTTAAGGTTTCATGCCTTTGACGTTTCATGATTGTGTGATCACAATACGTTGTTTACATAGATTTACATTTCACCCCCGCAATAGCCTTGCAGCGTTGGTGGAAGCCTCATTTTGAAATATAGAATCGAGATTTTTGAATCTGGACATCGCAAGTTTTCTATTCAACTCGAATAGATATGCGGCTCCGCCGCAAAAAAAGTGGGCACACTTTAGGCCCTCACAGAGTAAATCCGTACGCATCAGTCAATCAAATTGATTTATTTTGTTTGCACAGACGAAGATTATTGCTTGAAGTGTATGCAATTTGTGATTATTGGTCAGGGAAACATCTTTCTTTGTATTAACAGTTCGACCTCCTATGTTCAAGCTCTTTAAACAAGACATTGAAGAGATTTTGTGGCAGGACGTTGGTGTACGAAAACTCCCACAAGTTTGAGGTCATTTTTTGACGGGAGTTTTCGTACACCTACGTCCTGCCACAAAATCACTTCAATGTCTTGTTTAAAGAGCTTGAGCATAGGAAAACAAACTGTTATTACAAAGAATGATGTTTCCCTGACTTACTAATCACAAATTGCATACACTTCAAGTAATAATCTTCCTCTGTACAAACAAAATAAATAAATTTCACTGATGCGTACGGATTCACTCTGCGAGGGCCTAAAGTGTGCCCACTCTTTTATAGTAATGTTATGAGTCCCTATTGACCAGAGAGATATCAACAAATCAAGAATGCAGGGAAACAAGGGACGAAAGGTAATAAGTCTAACCAGCCCCTTCAGTTTCCCCATCAGTCATGCCTATTTTCCCCACCAGTGAGGTGCCCTTTTCTGTCAAAAAATCTTTCAGAAGCTTATTATGTAAATATT
The DNA here is from genome assembly GCA_004194415.1 of Aurelia aurita. Lineage (NCBI taxonomy): Eukaryota > Metazoa > Cnidaria > Scyphozoa > Semaeostomeae > Ulmaridae > Aurelia > Aurelia aurita. The sequence goes on along the minus strand of REGM01000197.1, from coordinate 311,394 downwards.
TTGTTCCAAAAAATCATTATTATGAGTGAGTCATAATCTGATGGCGCTAAAATTAAGCATTACAAATCTCGTACGTTTGTGTGTGTAATTCAAAGATTTATTGCTGAGCTTCTGAATTGAATAAATGAAGTTTAGGCGGTAGAAGTTTAGATATATCCTTCTTCTTTCGATATATACTCATTTCTTCTTTTAAAAACCCCTTTTCACGTGCACAAGGACTGAGTTTCTTACCTATGTTTCCCGGCAACTTTTGCGGTCTGCTTTGTTTACATCCTTGGCTTGATTACTCGGCCGTTGAAATCCCTTTGTCTGCAATCGCTAATCTCTTTGAAATGGCGTGTCAATCAAAGGCGAGTTTCGCTATTGTTACAAAATCTGCTCTTGTTGATGGCGCTACTCTAAAGGGAATTGACATAGCTATATTGAGTGGTCGCAATAAATAGGCTACGAAAATGGCCACGCACCCATTGTTTCTTCAGCTACACAATGAAACCGCACGTGCCAACAGTATCAAATACAATAGACTATATTTTTAACTTGGCCCGGGCCAGCTTTTAACTATGTCGATTCCCTTTAAGGACAACTAAGGCAACAGAGACTTGTTCTTGTGGACTTTAAAGACCGATTCGTATAGCTGTTTCTATTGACTTTTAAACCCTTTTAGGACTACGTAGCATAAGGTGCCCTTTCAATAAATTCCCCACCAGTAACAATGGCTTGAAAGATGCCCTGCTGGACAGACATATCATCTTAGACGACAAATGTTCTGGTGTGAAAACGAGACCGACAAAATTCTCGACGTACAAGTTGCCTGATTTGTCCGTCTATTTAAACGTCTATCCAGACAATTTTCGAAGACGATTTGTTTGCCTACACGGACAAGTCAAAGTCAGACTTGAATTCACACCATGATTGTGCACTTTTATTTGGAATTTCACAATTAAATGTTGTGGCAAATCGAAGCCACAATAGCATTTATCGAAAAAACGAATCGTTTTAACTGAATTGCACCGGGTGAGTAGTAAGGTGCTGCAAGAATTGTAACAAACAGCCCATACGATGCTTCTGCTGCTCCGCTAATTCAAAATCTTGGCTGGTCAACTATCGGTAATCTTGTAAGAAAAGAGACCGCCACGCTGACTTACAAGTCTTTGAATTCACTTGCCCCAGACTACTTGAGAAAATTATTCATAAAATGTTCAGACGACAGAGAACGATTTTTATCAACGGCTTATATATGCTTAGATTCCCTTTAATTTCATTTTTACGTTCTTTTTCATAGATTTTGTATTATATTATATTGTCAATTAGGTATATTAATTTCTTTTGTTCTTAGTTTAGCGCTTTCGTTTAAACATGCCGGTTTGAAAAACATATCTTGATATGAAACTTATAACCTGTATAAAAATTTTAAAATGAAATAAAATGAAATGAAATTCCGGCCGGTGTTTGCGAAGCTGTGCGATTGTTAGATTTTCAGCGCTTTTCGACTGCTTTGGTTCACTCTGTGGCGGGGATGCCGGCCTGGGTGTGAGGGTTTGTTCCGCCGGATTCGGTGGGGTTGATTTTTGCATCTTGGTTGGCCTTTTTGCTGTGAGGTGGTACATGGTGCGTTGAATTGGCTTGTTTACTCGGGGTCGCTACCTTTGCCGGACGTCGGCCCGCATTTTTCGACTCAACAGGTAAGTTATGTCATATTATAACACCAAAGCAGCAGCCCCTCTCCCTTTTTGCTTGTGTTTGTTTCTGTTTTTGATATCTTCTTGAAGTTGAATAGTAAGTGCCAACCATGATGGGGACCAGATGACCAAGTGTCTTTCCCTGCTGTGGTTGGCACATAGTAATGTATTTATTTTGGTAATTGTTTTACTTTTTAGATGAATATAACAAAAAAATCACACCAGACGAATAATAACTGTCAGATGATTTGTTGTCCAGAAGATTAGCTCGTCTTCTGGTATGAAAAGGGATATTGTGTTCTAGAAGCATCATATACATTTCGCTTCATACATAAGAATGATATGTTGCCGCGTTTTAGGTGCTAATGGCAATTGAAGCAGGGGAAGCAATGTGCCATAATTCTACTTTGGGGAAAATGTTTTGTTGGTGCAATTTTAGGGCAAGGGTTCCCATTTCTAAAGTTTAGACTCAGCTCCTCTTGTTGCTCTGACGGCTACGACGCTGAAGAACAGAGGAGCCAAAATACACTGCAAATTTTGTATAGCTTGAAAACTAAAGAAAAGGCTGACAAATTCTGATTGTCTAGTTTCTATCAACATCAGTTTCAGAGCAAAAATCTGTTAGCAACAGTTTTAGGTCCACATGTCAGCAAGCAAGAAAGTGAAAAAATGAAAATTGGGCCAAAATTATATGGCTTGTTTTATGTAGCTGAATTTACACTTGAAGCGTCGTTCTTGACGCATTCCAGATAACAATGAAGTGTGGCATTGCGACAAAGTTGGATTAATTCAGCTTTACTGCACGTGCTGCATCTTACACTGACAATTTCCTGTAGTGCGAGGCTGCGGCAGCAGATCCAGACGTTTCCATATAAATATTTAAACTGTGGTACCGGGACATGGCAGAAGTTTTGCACCGGCAACAAGGCTTTAATGAGCTTAAATCTCTTAAATGGTAGGAGCATTGTTTGGATAAACAGCAAACATTTTAAAGGCAACATTTGCTCATGCTTTGTCAAAAGAAAAGAAAACTTCCAGACATATTTACAGAAACATCAGTATGAGATTTCCGAGTTTAATCTACAAATCTGAGCATGAAAATGGTTGATATTTAATGTTTGACTTGAATAAGCTGCCTTTTTGTAGCGCTACCTTTTAAAGAACAGAACCAGTTAAAAAACAAAGAATAAGAATTACGACGCTGATCATTGTATGTTTCATATTTCATTCCATATTGCTTATGTGACAAATCCAAGTAAATGAACACTCTTTCAAGACCCAGTGCACACCAACAAAGCGAAGTGTGTGTTTGCAGTGTGCTTGCAGAATTTCTGTTTCAGAAATGTTTTTTTTTTCTATATTGCTACCTAGCATCCGAAGGTAGTTTTAGGACACTGAGAAGCTAAGCTTATCAAAGCAGTGTCCTGGTCCTTCCTCTCGATGTGACCACAACTCGCGATTCCTTTAGCCTGGAATGACAGAGAGTTGGCGAGTCTCCTCACTCTACGTAGCAGGTTCGGCAGGGCGGGGATTTCGAACCACCAACCCTCAGGTTGGTAGTCAAGCGCGCTACCATTGCGCCATCCCCGCATTAATTTCAGAAATTTTAGCGGCCGCATCTATTTCTTAAAGTAAACCACCTGATATAAAAGATGAGACCTCATAGATTTATAAATAGTCTATTGTATTTGATAATCGCGGCACATGCACAAAAAACAAGGCCAGAGAAACAATGGCGAGTGTCACTTTTCCTTTGTCCTATTTATAAATCGCACCATTTTGCTCACGTCATTCACTACTTTAAGACGACAGAGATTTGATGCCACGCAACAATCTTCAAACAAAGGATTTTTTTATAAAGAAAGTCTGTTAGTTTGCAATGGGTCTTTAAAGAACTTCCATTAACCCTATATTAATCGGACACATTTTTATCAATTTTCTACCGGGGGCGAACCCCCCCCCCCTAATTATCTCCGCAACTATAACAGCTATGATAATGAGACTTGCGCTGTATCATAATCGAACAAAGGAGAATCTAACAATGGCATTAATAAGTTTGTAATCACCTGACTGGTTGCTAGGCAACCAAAAAAATGAAGATTTTGACGAAATCGAGCTATTAGCATAAAAAGATCTATTTTTACTAAATAACTGGATAGCATCAGCAAAACACTATCCAAATACCTGCTTGATTGCCTTACTATAGCTATACAGGCATTATCAGTTTATAGTAATCTGATGAATGGTGAGACATACAAGCTTTCAAACGTGAAAAAAAATATTTTAACTGACCCGGTATTTAGACCAAGTTATGCACCCCCTGAATGAACGTTGGTACCTCATAAATATTTTTCTTGAGTTGAAATACCTCTTCTAGAGCTAATTGATTTCTAAATCCCCAAATTACCAAAAAAGTTTTCTCTTTGTTCATTCATGTTGAGTCTTTGGAAAATTTTATCGATGTTTTATGATCGTTTTCAGTGTTTTCGAGACCGAAAATTTTAAGAAATTCGCTTGTAGCGGAAAAGAAGACTAAAAAATTTATTTAAATTCTTCCAATCTAATTCTGGATTTTAGCTAAAGACTAAGTCATAAATACTCAAAATCGGTCCAGTGTACTATTTATAAAAGTGGATAGTTTTTTTGGCGCACCCGGTATAATCACCACTTGAATATGCCAAAAAAGTTATGCAACCCAATTTGTACGGTACTTCTATAATGTTTCTTTTTGAACAAACAAAAACTCCACCCAAAGGAGATTTACATTTATAGGTGGTTTGAAGATAAATTTGTCAACAATTCGCCGATCGCCAAGTGCTTAAATAAAGAATTCCATGTACTTGCGTGAACTGAAATTGAGGAGGTTCTCCTTCAGTAAGATGATTGGAGATGCGATATCCTAGACATGTCCTAAGCAGACTTTATTAGATCGATGTAGGATTATATCATCATGGACATTCTGTGCAAGGAGCTCAAGAGAGATGTTCTTAAAAATCGTATTGAATAACGGGATCATTTGAAGAATACCTTCATCATTCTGACATTTGGTCACAGCAAATCGTCCGATAAAATCTGAAAAAGAAGACAAGAAAAATAACGNGCGGAGAAGGAAATTTTGGTTCAGAGTTTTGTATACTCGAACTTTAACTACTGTCCTTTGGTTTGGTACTTTTCATCTTCCAAATCATTGCAGAAAATCGAAAAGATACAGGAACGAGCGCTGAGATTTCTACATAATGATCATGTAAGCTCCTATAAAGACTTACTTCTCAAATCAAATAGATGCACAATGCTAGTTGCTCGTCAAAGGACACTTTGTATCGAAATCTTTAAAACATTGAAAAACCTGAATCCATCATTCATGCATAATATCTTTAGTTTTAGAACTTCGAATTATTCGTTGCGAAATCCGAACAACTTGAATCATTTTCGACCAAATCAAGTAACGTTTGGTTCCAACAGCCTTAGTGCCATGGGACCTCAGATATGGAATTGTCTGCCGAATGAATTAAAATCAGCTGAAAGCTTAAATAGTTTCAAAAATATAATAAAGCAATGGGATGGCCCTACTTGTAAATGTAACGCTTGTAAATTCGACGATATCCTGTAAATTTTGTCCATACATTGTCCATTTAGATTTGAATACTTAACTTATTTATCTATTAATTTATTTATTCCTTTATTTATTCATTTGTATATTCGATTTAGATTAGTTGTATATATTTATATATATGTATAGCTAGGTAAGAATCGAATCAAAATAAGTCGACAAAAAAACAAACAAACGATAGTGCAGTCATTTGAAATTAGCTAATCAGAGTGCTCTCTCGAGTTTTGACAGGGTCAATCGAGAGATTTTAAGAAGACATGATGGCAACTGCAACTGTATACAATTGTTGCCCTTTTCAAGCCTGTGGGGTTTGGGTTTGGGGTGTCGCTCGGGTGTGGTGGGTGGGCTGGGGCTGGTTGGCATTCTGGGCTGCTTTCATCCTTGTGGGGGCTGGATGGCCTTGGGTGTTGACTTGTATTGGTTCGTCCATTACATCCCGGGGGCACACCAGGCTTCCTCTTACAGCGCGTGGCCTTAAAATGTTTTCTAACTTGACAATAACAGAAGGCCATTTTTTGGAAATTTTACTCTGCCTGTCGGATTTTTTGCAATTTTACAGATTTTGAAAGATTTTGTTGTGGAGAAATTATGCATGACATGGCTGGTATTGGCCCTGAATTTTTATCTCAAAGGGAGGGGGCTATTTGAACGGAGAATATAAAAGGGTTCACGATTAATCAAAATTTTTATTTTTGTAAATTTTGTAGTTTAAGTGTAATTTCTTATCTGTAGTTTTTGGACACGGCCCCTTGAAAAGCAATCCAATCGGACTGATGGGGCTACCGTGTATAAACAAATTAAAATAGAAAATAGAAGAAATCTGAACACTTTGGAAAGTGTTATTTAACGAAGTGAACAAATTGCCTTAGTGGATGAACGCCTAGGCCTGGGTGGCTTGTTACAAGTGATTTTGAAGAGACTCGTTCGTTATGAAAACACAGCAGCAGAACTTTGAGGTATTGTCCTTTTTCTCCTAATTCATGCCAATCCGTTAAATATAACAAGCCATTTATGATTATAGAAATGTGTTATTCTGAGGCTATCTGTGAGGAAATTTGCATATTTTAGGAGGAATTAACGGATCCTAGATCTGCAGCAGATAAAGACTCCAACTGAGTTAGACTTTAGACAAGTACAATTCATGTCCAAGATCACATATTTTCTTATATTATATTTCGACACCTTTTACAGGCCCTTGTCAGTAATGGTTCCTGTGGGCCCCCTTGTGTTCAAAACTTTGTTTTATTTTGAAAGGTCACGAGGGCACAAGTAGCAAACATGAAGATTGTTATTGAACCTTTAAGAGCCTCATAAGAAACTCTGAGTACTCAAAATCTGATAATTTTAGGTAACTTTCAGTGCTGGCTAAAAGTCTTGTTTCTTATAAAAAAAATACATGTAATTTATATAGTAACATGTCATATCAAGTTTCATTTTTAAGAAAGTAGTTTCAATATCTTCAAGGACATGCCATCTATCTCCAACACCAAAAGTAATTAAGTTTATGATACAATGTTACGCAAGGACATGTATATTATATTGACAGTTAAGGATCCCGGTAATCACAAATTTCTGGCTCGTCCAACACATCCAGTTCTGTATGTACAATCTTAGCCCTAATTGAATTTCTCAATTTCTTTACATTTTCTTGTTCTTGCTTCTTGAACAAATCAAAAGTTTCAACATCAGATTTTGCCATCCATTGTAAATAATCCTTCTCCATATGCGCAAGAATTGTAGACAAGTGATATTTTGTCTTTCCAAGCTCACCTAAATGCTTCAAGAAATTCAACCTTGTATATATTCTCTCCACTGAATAGCCAAGCGTTAAGGGTGCTCTAGCCACGTCTTGCCACGTGAATCGTTCAGATGACTTGATTATATCAAATTTCAATCGCAAAAGACGCTGTCTGTATACTAAAAGGTGAGGATACTCTGGTATAGAATCTTTAAATGCAGTTTCAGTGAAACCGATGTAATTGATGATCAGATCAGTCTGACTTTGCAATTTGCCGGTATTTGCACTGCCAATGACTGAAGGTGCCATTGTCATAATCTTTTTCATCTGTGCATCATAAAAATGAAAGGACTGTAAGTACTTCACGATAGGTTCTGTTGACTCTTTCCAACCATAGAAGAGAAATCTTGGATCTCTTTCTACCATGCTCATGAATTCTTGATCTTGAATTTTGAAGTGCCTTTTGAACTGTGCACGTTTCACAACAACATCCTTCAGTTCCACTGCATCGTTTAGGAGGTTTGGTTGCTTGAATAACAGGCTGATTGTCTCCTTCTTAGTGAGATCCAGCTCTTCTCTCAGCTCCTGGACTCTTTTCCTGAAGAACGTTGTTGGTCTCAGTAGCAAATGTGGTCTCTTGAGAATCATTTTGCAGATTTGCTCATTGGTCAATCCTGCAGCGCTGAAAAAGTCTACAACTTTCTTTGTGTTGCCAAGTTCATAATTGCTAAACAGAGAGATCCCTGCTAACGGTGATTTATTGCTTATCTCGCCAAATTTGATGCCAAGATCGCGAAGATATCTTGCTGTGTCTGTGCGAACAAGCCCAGAAGCTACTGTTTTAGGCCGGTACCTTTTGTGAAGGTCCAAATCGTATTCTGGGTCATAAACAATAGGTTGACTTGGATCTACGACATCTAGTCCCATTGTCCTTACTTTTAACAGCCCTGTTCTTCTGTAAAGCTGGCCATACTGCCTTGAAGTTGTCAATCGTACAGCGAACATCTTCGTTTATTTTGTTGCATAAGCTGTGAGCTGTTCGGCCGCCATTGCAAGAATATCTTCAGCAACAAAACAACGAACTAAATTTTCTGCGCTGCGAAGGAGCTTTTCCATTACGAGACAAATCCAATAGGGCACCACTAAAATCTTTGCTTTCGAGAAGGCTGCTTTCAGACAGAGGGAGGTGCAGATTCACTTTGTATCCTGCAGAGACAGGTCCTGAACAAGTCATTACAACCTTGGATGAGGACAAAGCATCGTGAGAAGAACGAGAGAAGATTCATTGGGAAGTTTCATTTAATTGAAAGCCAAGATCTGAACTGAAATCTTATTATATTTTCAAATCAAAGTATTTCCTTGTTTGCCAAGAGTTGCCAAGAGTCACTAGCAGAAGGGAAAGCAAAGTGGAAGTAAAATTAGGCCTACAGGTTATGAAGCCTGTTCCTGGACAGGCCTAGCTGCTCAAGTTGGAAGACTGCAATAAACAGTATCACTAATTTCATAACTGACGAAGTTCCTGGACCTATCTGAAAATGTTGGTTGTTCTTGGAGACCAACAGAAAGCTGATCTTGCCTTGCTTGGTGAATTCGATGAGAATGTTGCAAGAGAGTTTTGTAAGATTGCTGTTGGGTTTATTCACAATGGAATCAACGCTAAGATGTATCAAACTGCTGCAACAAAGTTGGAGATAGAAACTGATAAAGTTAGGAAATGTGTGGAAGCACTTATGTTTTTGATGTCAGAAACATCAAAGGCTATGGTAAACGAAATAGATTTTCAAGATTCAATAATGATGGTTGGATTCTCAGAGGGTTTAACTAACACATTATTAACCCTATATCAAGAAAACAGAGATGAGATAAGAACTGTGTTGAACAAATCTTCCCTCAGTCTTCAACATTACGATAATTTAGAATGGAGATTTGATGTTCAAATAGCTAGTAGAGCATTGAGATCTCAAGTTTCGCCTGTTATCCTTTTGAAGTTTGAAATAAAAGATGGTGATAGAAAAGAAGTTAAGATGCTGCAGACTGACCCAGTGAATCTTGTACATCTTACAGAAGTTCTTGAAAATGCTTTAGCTGAAATGAAAACTGCCCATTGCAGAAGAGTTACACGGAGTATCAAATGAATTATGTTAAATACAGCAGATTGGGGTATAGATTTCCATAGGTGATTTGAAAGCAAACCACATCAATATGAATCCAGACATTTTTTTATACTTAATTTTGATCAAGTTAAGGTTTTCTAATTGCTGTCATTTGTTTCGAAGCTCAATGCAAATCAAAACACATGATTTCAATCAACACAAATGATCAATCTCATAAAATGAAAATACACAGTTCAACACTTCTCCCCAGAACCCAGAATGAGGCCAGTCATAGTAACGCTGCTTAGTTTCACTCAAAATGTTACTCTTATTTTGTGTTTCTGTGCAGCATTAGCATGGTTGAACCTTGTTATGGTTCTGAGTGTTGAATGGTGTATTAACATGCAAATAAAGAACTGATTTGGTATTTTAATTGCTAACTGATGAATTAATTGATGGCTTCTCTCGTCATGAGTTTCTGTTAAATGAAGATCTGTCTCAGAAAATGTAAATGTTTTGATCAATAAATTTTTGTACCAATTTGGTGATCCTACAGTATGTCAGCATAGTCATGATTTCAGCGATTGCTCAATCGAACACTAAAACGAATCCAAATTGGTATGAACGGGTTTAAACTGGAAAAGATTAAAGTGGGATCGCATTTACATTACTCTTAGTAGTACCGTAACCCTCTGCTTCTCATTTTGTCTCATTTTTAATTATCCATCCTTTGAATTGTCAACAAAGCTTTTGAATTTGCTTGCCTTGCTTTCGATCTTTACCAGTTTGGATCCAGTCCAAATTGGACCTGCATGGAATCAAATCCAAATGGGTCCACTTTCAAAAGAGAGCCCAAGCAAGAGTGGATAGCAGACGCAGACGCAGATGAAAACAGATCCACCAGGTCCATCATAAACGCAAGGCTTTTCTGTAATAATTTGGGAACAGTGGATCCCCTCCAGTGTAAACAGGATCCACCTGTAACCAATATTCTAAACACATTCCTTCCCTAACCACATTCCCCCCATGGAGACCTTCTTTGTAGGAAAATTTTGTTAAAATTATTAATTACTAGATGTCAACCACTAGCTTCTGTATTTACTCACTGAAATTATTTTTGAGCTAATTAAAGAAGTTGTAGTAAATTTGGATGAAGTAAGTAGCCATGAACCAAAATCACCCTTTTTGATCTGCCATCTCTATACATATTACGTTGAGTAGATTTTTGTTATAAATTTTTCAATTGTAAGTGAGAGAGAGTTATGTTAAACTGCTGAATCGATGTAAATTTATCTTCATTAGTTTTATTTGGCTATCTGAACTTGCAAAAGTTGATTTTCTTCAGTTAGACAAATAAGAGCGCAGCTGTTTATCATAAAAATCCAAACCCATGAGTTTTTCTGTACAGCAAGTTCAATTGTGCAAAGACAGAGCATCAGTAACTCAAGGTCAGGGGCGCACATTAAGGTGGTTCCCAAAAATTTCCTGAAGGTGGTGATTCATAGAAAACTGTTACAAAATTGTCAAAGTTTCCAATTTGAAACTGGTAAACATGGGATCGAGATAGGCATTCTAAGCCAAAGAAAATGATGTATATCCAACAAATTTCTCGGAAATACTAATTCATAAAGAAAAACTGTTTCAAAATGGTGCAAAAACTCTTTTTTATGGCAAGGCGGCGAGCATGGGATCGGGCGAGGTGTTCTAAGCCAAAGTAGAGGGCATGTCCTCAAAAAATTTAAGGCTAGAAGTCTGGCTCAAATTACATGTCACATGAGATTTGCCATAACGCAAATTACTCATGCAAGACACTTCAATAGTTGTTTTTTCGCAAGCATTTTCACTTGGCATCTAATTTTGAGACAGATCCATTTGGTGTTGATTGCAAAAATAAAAATTATGCCTGCCACCACAGCATAGGTTCCAAATCTTTAAAAAGGTCGGTGTAATATTCTGTGAGCTATTTCTTTGAATGGAGTGGCTTGAAAGAAACTTTAGCTACTTTGTAATAATTCTACCATTGGACGTTTCAGAAATCTTCAATATTTTCAGAATTAGAGTGCTTTTCTTCTTTTTTAAGAATTTGAAAAAAAAATTTGAAAAAAACTTAAAACCATCGTAATTTCTAAACTTTTTGAGGAAACATGAACAATTCTCCACAAAAACATAGTTTATGAAGGTCTACAATATGGTATCAAGCAAAAGTCGTTCACTCTTCTGGTTTTCGATTTAGAAATTTGATGACGTCACATCCTCACATGAGTTAAAATATGAAATACGCTGTAATTTCGAAAATATTGAAGATTTCTGAAAAGTCCAACGGTAGAGTTGTAGCAAAGTAGCTAAAGTTTCTTTCAAGCCATTCGATTCAAAGAAATATGTCGCTGAATTTTACACCGACCTTTTTACACCAATTTAAAGATTTGGAACCTATGCTTGCCACCACGGGTGGAAAACTAGCAGTTTTGGCAGCAAAGTAGCTTCAAGACTTTAAATTCTCACTAAAAATGGTCTGTTCTTACATTGTTTTAGTCCTCGCTTTGAAGTAACAAATGAGATTCGAGATAGCAACTGATTAAGTTTTTCTAAATTATCAAAAAAGCTTTTCAAATATAACGCTGATGAATCTTCAATGCATGTTTCAAGGGTGGGCATGTGCTGTGTTTTGGTGGTCTTGGAAAAATTTCACCAACCCATTTTTCAGCTTACCAGTAGAAATTACGCTCTTAAGAAGACTGGTTTTGGGGACATCCATTTTTATAATACTTCGATAAAACCCAATTTTGAGGACAAATATTGACCAAAATCCAAGAACATGAACAGATAATGCACATGAACATGAATTGCAAAATGATATTGTTGAAAAGAGTTCAAAATACACCTTATTTTAGGGACAGACATTAACATAGTATGGGAGAAATAAACCGGTTATGTGGACATACATAGGACCACTGTCCTCACTGCAACGTGCCCACCCTTGTTAATTTGAGAAAACAATTTTACTTAAAAAAATATAGCGTATGAGAAGGAATCATTAAGAACATTTATTGTCATTTTAAAGGAGGTCCACTCCTGGCTTGACTTTCATTAATGATAAAATAACGAGGAAAGTCATCTTCAGGAAGGCAATGAGAATTCCAACTTGCTTCATCGTTAGTGGAAAACCAAACGTTTTCTCGCCAAGCTTGAAATGATCTGTTAGGCTCAGGAAATTGTCCCATTTGGCATCTTCACCATGCAATTTTCCAGTTGCTTTGAGGTATTTGATATGTGGGGCAATCTTTCCAAGCATATTTGTCAGCCTCGCTGCAGCTATAATGATGCGTATTGTCATCAATGCCCAAATTATTGTTCTGACTAGTGTCCAGTAATGTCTGGTTTCATGACTGTTAAGTGCGAAGATGCACAGATGTGTGACAAGATTCGTGAAAGAAAAGAACAGTAAAGCAGTAGTGAAGGGAACAAAAAATGAAGTGATTTCGTTAATATCAGCAATGAAGTAGGACAGTATCCTAGATGCTTCTTCTTGACTGATCTGAGGTGTCTCGGGTGTTTGACTTCTGGGGTGTGCAGATAAATCAATTCTTACATCACATGATGGTGTCCCCCTGTCGTACGTCCGTGCTGGGATTTTATTGGATAGCGGGACCTTCTTTTTATGTTGAATTTCAGTGGCGTAGTATCCAACAAAATTCGTTACATCATTTTTATCTTCTATTGCATCCATCAAGATTAGACCAGTGAGAAAACGAATCATTCGACATAAGCATGATTCTTGCTTGTTAGCTATTCCTTCATCTAAGTGTGATTTACGAATCCACAAAAAGGGGCTGTCACCAAAAATTCCCATGAATGAGACTGCATCGCGACGGATGATACTCGTCACTAGAATATACTGGAAGGTGAAAATCCCAACCAAATAAAGACCCAGAGTCCAAAATACTACATACAACACAAGCCAGCAAATGTCAGAGAGCTGTTTTGCTACAGCGTCGTTTCCGGCGAAATCTGTTTTATTCGTAAGAACCTTGAAAACAGCATAACTTGCCCATTGGATTGCTTCAAAGAATAATGGGTATAGACAAGACTTGTATGCCATCGTTCTCAACCACTTTCGCTTGCGAATATTTGCCCCAACACGCACATCAGCAAGATCGCTTGAACTTGAAAAATTGCTGTCTGGAATCGAAGAACTGAGCATTGCTCGTGAAGGGATCGATCGATAAAGAAGTTCTCTGAATGCGACTGAGTTGAAAAATCTTCTGCCACATATCAAAGCAAATATTGGAACGATATACAATGACAGTTGTATCCAAATATCTATGGATTTCCTGAAGAACACTGCCACACAAGCAATACCGACCATGTAAACAAATATGATATAGAATAAAATCTCACAGAATACTGATGCTGGCTTTTCGTAAATGGCGTATGGGCCAAACAAGGCCGACGCATGGATAACTGGCTTCAATGGCTTCTCAAAACGCTCATCTTCAGTCGAGGAAACCGCGGTATAACGAAGAGCAGACATGTTGCTTGGCTTGCAAAGCGGAAAAGGAATAACCAGAACTGCGAAGACTCGTTTGGATGCCACAATTCCAAGAACAATAAAGAAGTCCACGACGTCTTACTGATACTGATCTGT
>REGM01000197.1:278378-294717 GCA_004194415.1 Aurelia aurita | reverse complement strand
CATATTTAGTGACTCTCGAGGTTTAAAACCCATCCCGTCGCTCTATATATGGAAGTTACCCCCACCCCCGGGTCTTCACATTTCGATTTTCTTGGAAAATTAAATTATGAAAGATTATATACGTATTTTTTTTATAAGAAACTGCTTATAAGAAACTCAACTCTGAGATCGCCAAAAAATTAAGAAACTCCAGTACTGGGAAAGCATTAGTTAAGAAACTATTTATTTTAGTCAAGGAAATTCTTAGCCTATTGTTACCTTATTTCCACTTGTTTCCTGTATCATATCATATTACTTGGAAGGCACTAGAGTAATGTCTAAACATTGGAAAGGCTACAAAAACTTCGTTTTGAAATGTTCCCGAGGGCCCCCGAGGGCACAGGAAGTAAACATGAAGATTGCTATGGAAATCATAAGAAACTCATAAGAAACTCAGAGTACTGAAAATCTGATAATTTTAAGAAACTTTCAGTACTGGCTAAAATTCTTAGTTTCTTGTAAAAAAAATACGTGTATTTCAAGTAACAAGTCACACATTTCTACTGGGTGGACCAAAAAGAACTTCACATATTTGAAAATTCGTCATGCGGAGAATACTTGAGGAATTGGGATCAATCACAGTTTGGTCTGGTTTGGTTGATACGCGAAAGGCTGAAGAATTTTTGTTTTATTTTTTGAGCATTGGAAATAAACGTAATCTGCCTCTACAGAACGCCTGTAGCTCTCAAACATTTTTCAGATTCCTATAAACTCACAATACCTGAGTAGCTAACATATCAACTTAGATAAGAAAATTTAGTTTGTAGAAATCTATCGTTCTCAAATTACAATCGATTTTATGAAAATGCTTCATCTCTTTTAATATCCTTCAGAACAGGCCTAAAATCCTTGATCAAGTTTGCTAGCAATCCAGCCTAATGATAATGGTGTGATAATAAAAAAGAGACGAAAAGGCTGCATGACAGTCTCAAGTGGATACGATCGTGCAGCAGCCTCTTTAAATATACGTAGTTGACCGAAGACATCGATAGAATTTGATTTTGATAGCTGTGGGGCTAAATTTCTAGCAAATTTGATGAAGGATTTTAGCCCTGTTTTGAAGGATTTTGAGATAAAGTATTTTTGTAAATGCGCTTGTAATATGAGAACGATGCGACCGATATCGACAAACGAAATTTTCTTATCTAAGTTGACATGCTAGCTACACATCTAGTATCAGTTTATAGGAATCTGATAGGTGGTTTGAGAGCTACAGGCTTCCAAACGTCTACACATATTTTTGACTCACCTTGTATCAATCGAATAATACCAAAGATTATGAACATGAATATTAGCAACTTCCCACTTCACGTTCATCAAATCGCACTCCTAGCACAAAAATCCCATTCCTTGAGTGTCATTTTAGGCAACTTGGATATCCCATTTTACCCCCTTCAGGACCCTCTTGTTGGGAAGATCTAAGCAAAAGGCCGGTTTTCAAACACATACTTAGAACCATCTTGCTTGCTAGGGCTTGCCCACCCCTAGTCGAGGTTGTTGTATTGGTGATTCCCCTGCTAGCAGGAGGATATTTGTAGGTAGTAGTATATTATATATAGTTTTATGGGAATAAGTTATTTCGAGTTGTATGTATCTAGGGAGAACCACCAATCTATTTAGATGGACCCAGTCTCCCTAGCTAAGTTGTCTTTTAACTCCGTTGATTTACTTTAACAGATCTATCCATGCTTTCAAAATTCCCTTGATTAATTATTCTAGAGAAAAGAAGATCTAATTTCTAAGCATACATTACGTAAAAATCATAAGGTACTCAGAATCAGGGATTAAATTTGTCACACTCTACCCTTCCGTAGTTTAAGCATTTTTGAATTCTTTAAGTTGAAAAGGCGAACAATTGAAGCTCACTTGCAGAAGAGAAAGCCAGTTCACATTTTACACCAGTCATCAGTAAGCTAGAAGGTCTCTTTAGGCCTGAAAAATTTCCGAAAAATGGGTCCAATTACTTATGTATGAACATTCAAGAAAACTAAGAAATCCTTACAATTCAATTAATCACCCAAGTTTGTAAGGAGCTACAAGAAAAAAAGATTTTCTAACGTTCTTTTCCGCCGTTCTCAAGATATCTTTTGGATGGGAACCTAAGAAAATTTCTTTACTGATAATTTGGGTCCTATGGGTGGTGGAGCCTCAATTTTACTCCCCCTTGCAGTGGCATACTGTCCTGTTAGGTACCTCCTCCTTAAAATTATTTCCTCCCATTTTCATAACCTTAATTTGAAACATTACACAATCTTAGAAGATGCTCTAAATTACAGCAAACTACATGTCCTACTTCTCGCGACATTACTATCAGCTTCAGTGTGGCTCCTATGCTTAAGTAATAAGGATGGATTCGATCCATTTAACTGTAAATACGTCGCAGTGTCATTTGAAGAACTTCTCTTCTTTCTACTTTTGCCATTCTTGTTGTTGCTAGCATCACGTATGCGGCCATGGCAACGATTATTGTTGTTTTTGCTGCTGTTGTTGCTGTTGTTTCTGTTGTCCTTGATAGCATTGCCGTCATCGCTTTTCTTTTGATTTCTGTCAGTACTATCGCCAATGTCGTTGTCATTGTCATGGCAGCCCTTATCGTTGCTATGGTTGTTATCGTCATTATTTTCATAACTAGGTTCCAGGCTTTTAGCTCTCTTGTCGCTCTTTGCCCAACTAGTTTCCATCATCTTTAGGACACTTAAATTGNTCATTTGAAGAACTTCTCTTCTTTCTACTTTTGCCATTCTTGTTGTTGCTAGCATCACGTATGCGGCCATGGCAACGATTATTGTTGTTTTTGCTGCTGTTGTTGCTGTTGTTTCTGTTGTCCTTGATAGCATTGCCGTCATCGCTTTTCTTTTGATTTCTGTCAGTACTATCGCCAATGTCGTTGTCATTGTCATGGCAGCCCTTATCGTTGCTATGGTTGTTATCGTCATTATTTTCATAACTAGGTTCCAGGCTTTTAGCTCTCTTGTCGCTCTTTGCCCAACTAGTTTCCATCATCTTTAGGACACTTAAATTGGTATCACTGAAATCCCCTTCTTCTTCTTCTTCTATACCTACATCGGTCTCTTCTAGGATCATAGTTTCCATTATTTCTCGACAGAGTTCATTTATCCCTGGGAATTGCTCGATAGATTTCAGTGACATCAGAGATACTTTACTGGACATATTGCCCTTTCCAAGCAGCCAAAACGTATTCAGTCTTCCTTTACCCTAAAAATCAAAGAACCCGAATTATAAATGAATATGCAAGTGAACTTGATGTTCTGTACTTTATCCATCGAAATGAGAACCTGTATGGCATGGTCCTAGAACCTGCAGTGCTTACGGAAGGTTAGAAGTTTGGTCAGTTTTGGATTGAAGAAAAGAACAGAGACATATGAACCGGGGTGCATTGGGGGTACGTGTCCCCTCATATTTTGCAATAAACGCAAAAGTGCCCCATTCATTTCGTGAAGAGTTGTCAATTTGAGCTTCAGAGGAATGGCGGTTGGGGGTTGGCTAGCTGCGTTGCGACAGGCTGGATACGAGAGCAGGTTAACACATAAGAATGACAGAAATTTTGATACTTATAACATCAAATTGGTATAAAGAATGCTTTAAAGCCAACAAAGGACTGAAGGTATGTTGATTAGTGGGCTTTAGACCAATATCTTCGCACTGCCCTTGAAAAAATAAATATATCTCTTGATTAATGATAAATGTAATATGATTGTTCCTTGAGAAAGTCTTTCTCTCGGTGTCTAACAATAAAAATCATGAGGAATATCAGCTTTGGATGTCGAGGACCTACATGCTCCTGCCATCCCTAGAATCGTTAGGTCTTCTCTACTGGAAGCTCTGGTTCGGGCCTAAGACCTGGGCCTAAAATTTGTATCTTCCTACAGCCAATGCCCAAGCCATCCCTAAGGACGAAAACCCATGCGATTCATCATCAATTGCAGGGTTGGTCTACCACTTCAAATGTAACAGTGATCAGTAAATTCAAATAAATTCAATAGAAAAAATAATAATTGACATTTGTTTACCTTAACTGAAATGCTCCCTCTTCTTCGAATAATATATCCTCCGCCTTCTATTTCTTTTTTCGTTGTTTGACTGATATGAATACACATGGCCTGAAGAAAATACAAAGAATGTATTAATGCTACGACGGGTTACGAAGGGTTACGACGGGTTACGACGGGTGCGAGTAAAGGATGAAAGAATGCTGAAGGCAAAGAAATAGCCGCGAAGATGAACAGATTACAGAGTGAAGTTGCACTGGCATCAAAAGATGAAGAGAAAGGCTAGAAAACGAAATGAGAGACCAATTGCCAATTGAAAATGTTTAGTAAATGCTGCTATTTATGAATGGCAAAGCGTCAAATTTTGGTAAGCACCCCAGATTAGATAAGCTTGCTTCTTCTGGGACACATGTAGCCTGCGTCACAGACCATAACGAGGAGGAGTTATGGTCTGTGCGCTGGAGTCACTTTTGTTGTCCCAGTTGCGAAGATATCTTGTGAAATCTGTTATTCCATGGTTATTCAAATAATGATATTGGCTTGTCTAGCTCTTTGTTTGTTTAATTTTCTTATACTGAAGTCGTTGGGACAACAAAATTGAGTCCATCCCACAGACCATANAGAAATCAACAAGACCTATTTTTTAACCCGGGGGGGGGGGCGGACTAACTTATAACCCAAGGGAAAGTAAAGACCCACCTATACTCACATATAACCAACATATTTTGTCACGGTGGGTCTTGAACCCAGGGTAAGTGTCTTTAAAATGACTTTTACTTACAATGGAATTGGTTTCCATCCTCGATGCAGTATTGACGGTATCTCCAAATAAACAATATCTTGGCATTTTGATACCTATGACTCCTGCGACAACACTACCAGAATGGATACCTGCGAGATAATAGCATGCATTGAAAGTCTGACGGAAATATCTTTGCGATAGCGGCAGATGAATAGACAATAACGCTAAAGATGGCGGCTCCAAAGACTCTGTTGTGTTTTGCTGCAAAGCAGGCTGGTAAAAAGCTCCCTGACGACCACCTAACGACATGAGACTTTTGGTCTGCCGTTCCGACTAGCTACCTCGAATTCGAATCGACCTTGATTTTGAATGCAACATGGTTCGAAAGAAAACCTTTCCAAAAGAAGAAAAGGTAAAGTTTTGATTCGAATTGAAGTTTTATTTAAAATTATGATATTGTCCTTTTTTCTTACATTGATTACATGTCCCGAACTCTACCACAGCTAGCAAGGCGAAACTGCAGACCAACATTTTGATGTCGTTAGGTGGTCGTCAGGGAGTTTTTCACCAGCATGCTTTGCGCCACCGCCATCTTTAGCGTTATCGTCTATTCTTCTCTGGTTTTGGCTAGAGCATATAAAAGCCAGGCTACAAAAGTCCCTTGTTTTGCAAACAGTACCCTGTTTACCAGAGCGAAAAATATAAATGAAAAGAAAGAGGAGAGAAAGAAACAGGGAGAAACAATAGGCTATGGTACACAGGGTATGCAAATCATAACAGTGAAAATATTGGCTCTGTTTAAAGAGAATATATTCTCATTTTTCAATTCTTTAAGTATTGCGTCTTCTTCATATTTCTTATAACAATCAAAGAACAATCACATCAGCTCTCATCGTCAAATCACATCACAGTTTACAACTAGTCTGTTTTGCAAAGTATTTCAAAAATGGCGGAAAATACGAGGAGAAATCATAAATCCTAAAATTAGAAAATGAACTTATTTCAGGTTTGAATAAAATTGTAAAATTTACAAAAACACATGACAACGATTCTTCAGAAAAGCCAAAATTATGGAGCAATTAGCACACTTAACAAATCGAGTCTCTTTTCTTAAAAGTCTCTTTTGATTGTGAGTTTGTATCATTTTCCTCGTTGATCTCGTATATAACTGACATTTATTTGAAAATAACTACCGGGTGTCCCAAAACGAAATATCGGTGTTTGAAAAATCCGCAAAATTTGGTTCTGGTACTTCTCTTCAAATTGTTTTCTTTGTTATTTGTATGAAAGGCCAAATTATTTTTAGCAGTAGTATAAATCGTAAAATTATGCTAAAGACTTTGAAATGGCAGTTTAAAACCCCATATTTTGAGCCATACAGTAAATCCCCGCATATAAGAACCTACAAAAATAAAAACCCACATGCTCTTTTTCCTAAATTATGCACCTCGTAATTAAGAACCTGTTTCAGTTTGATGAAAAATTATGTTCTTATTACAAAGGTAATAAAGTTGATTTTTTTATCATCCTTGTTGAGTTTATTTTTATCCCAGTTGGCTGGTAAAATCTGAACCTCTTCCCCTGCTATTTGTAAGCTTAACATTAGTTATTAGGTCCTTAATAACATTGCCAAAACAATTAACATGGTTGAAAATCTCTTGATAATAACTTCTAAAAGGTTTATACAAGGGACTCTTCGAATAAGAACCTTTATACCCTGAAAATGATCCAAGTACCTCTGAAATAAGAACCTATCTCCGCCTAGCTCTCAAAAAAGTAGGTACTTATATGCGGGGATTTACTGTAGGCTTTAGAAGACATCGGAGATCTCACCAGGATTCTTAATTTTACGATTTTACATTTTTTTTATTCGTCCGTGTTTTTAACAAAATCCACAATGTTGAAAGACTTCGAAGGGACTAAAAGATAGATTTGCTAAGATTTTGTGCAATTTCGTAGTATGCTTCAAAACCACGCAGCTAATAAAACATCAGAATTTTACTTATTGGAAGCAGTTGATAGGGTAATCTATTTTCCTAAATTCGATTTGATATTTTATGAACACCTCAACAAGAAAATTTCAACATTAAATGAAGTTTTAAATTTTAGTAGTTTTTCAAACGCCGATATATCATTTTGGGACACTCGTTATAATGCAAATATTTGTCGTAGTTCTAGTTTTGTTACCTATCCTAATCTTGAGATAATCCCTTTTATCAGAAGGATCTTTGATGTTTACCACAGAACTGAGCATGGCAAAAGCCATTTCTGCAACTCGTTTCCCATGATTGATTATTCTCTCTGGCACTCCACTAACAGCCATATATGCATCACCAATCGTTTCTACCTATATATTANTAATCTATTTTCCTAAATTCAATTTGATATTTTATGAACACCTCAACAAGAAAATTTCAACATTAAATGAAGTTTTAAATTTTAGTAGTTTTTCAAACGCCGATATATCATTTTGGGACACTCGTTATAATGCAAATATTTGTCGTAGTTCTAGTTTTGTTACCTATCCTAATCTTGAGATAATCCCTTTTATCAGAAGGATCTTTGATGTTTACCACAGAACTGAGCATGGCAAAAGCCATTTCTGCAACTCGTTTCCCATGATTGATTATTCTCTCTGGCACTCCACTAACAGCCATATATGCATCACCAATCGTTTCTACCTATATATTAATGACAGATATTATCAATTGACAGATATTATCAATTGCGTCTGTTTTTTTCTCTTATTTCAAAACTATAGCAGGTTGCCAGCAAGTTCAGACACTTGAAAAATCATCAGCATATGCTAATGATCTTAAATCTTTAGTTTGTTCAGTTCAATCAAGGGTGAGATTTCATCGTAGGGATATAGCATATTCTAGTATATTGTGCAATTAAGAGATAACAATTGTTTAAACTTTGTATAGTACCTGTAATATGCAATAGATGGCTAATCTGCATTTTACCGGACCAGTTTTCAATATCGGCACATTATGTGTCATGGGGTAAGGGTTAGGGTTAGGTTTTGGAAAAGGGGTTTCAGTTAGGGTTAGTTAGGGTTTAAAGTAAATGAACAGAGATATAGCGATCTAGTCTAAACATAGCACAAAAGAACGGCACGCGCCACTAATGTTCCTATTGTTTTCATCGATCGAAAACATCAAATACAATAGGTTCTATTTACATGGACCCAGTCCCCCTAGCTAAGTTGCCTTTTAACCCCGTTGATTTACTTTAAGTTAGGGTTAGGTAGGGTTTAGTTAGGGTAAGTTAGGGATAGTCAGGGTTAGTTAGGGGCTAGTTAGGGGTTAGTTAGGGTAAGATAGGGTTTAGTTAGGATTAGTAGGGTATTTAGTCAAATTCGTTCCTGAGAGATATGACATAAATCCGGTCCGCTAAAGTGCAGTCATCCCCAATAGATTTAGATGAATCACAAACTTTAGCTGCTAGCAAAATGATCAAAGTTTCAGATAGTTTTCTAAAGGCCACAAATTCAGATACGATGAACTGGGGAAAAAGATTGCATGTGATTTGATCAGGGTTTCGCGACCTTCTTTCTTGTATTTCGAACTTACTCTATTAAAGGGGATCTAAGGATATAAAAGTGGCTCGAGCCTCTTGCGGTCAAATTGTAGCCAATCACATATCATTATTTCCTGTTGAATTAGATCAGTTGCCCAAATATGGTTCGGCGCGTTGCAAGGTCTATTGTCTCTGCACGGCTAGTTTTACCAAAGGCTTATATAACCTGTAAGTCAAGTTTTATGGAGCTAAAAATCATAAAAGAAATTGCAAAAATATTTGGTCTTTCTGCTATCAGGAATAATTTGGTCCAAGGAGGCATCCATAAAGTACACTCTCCTTCACAGAGGCTGTATTACTGAAGGACCAAGGATGGACCGCGCCGGCGCTCGTTGCGCCTTCGGCGCAGATCATATCATCCGTCCTATCCGTCCTCCGGTAATACAGCCTCTGCGAAGGAGAGTACATAAATTACATACGCATTGGTTAGGAGAAGAAGGAAATCCAGTCAAAAGCATACACTATATTGCCCCTTTTCAAATAGGGCATCAGGACTGAGGGGTCGGAAAATCGGAAANGGAGCTAAAAATCATAAAAGAAATTGCAAAAATATTTGGTCTTTCTGCTATCAGGAATAATTTGGTCCAAGGAGGCATCCATAAAGTACACTCTCCTTCACAGAGGCTGTATTACTGAAGGACCAAGGATGGACCGCGCCGGCGCTCGTTGCGCCTTCGGCGCAGATCATATCATCCGTCCTATCCGTCCTCCGGTAATACAGCCTCTGCGAAGGAGAGTACATAAATTACATACGCATTGGTTAGGAGAAGAAGGAAATCCAGTCAAAAGCATACACTATATTGCCCCTTTTCAAATAGGGCATCAGGACTGAGGGGTCGGAAAATCGGAAATTTTGCGTCAAGAAATTTTACAACTGGTGGCTTTTTATCACCCGTGGTAACGTCAACGGGATGAACTTGATCATGGTCCGCATTCTTTTTAGTTTCACTTTTATACTAGACAGATTACCTGAATTCATTGTGTCCCTGTGGTCTTTGATTTGATGATGTTGATTTGGTCAACAGAGACTCATAATATCACTCTGAAAAACTTGACCCTATTTAGGCCCTCGCAAAGAATTGTGGTGGCAATTAGCTCACAAGATTCCACGATTCCAGTGTGATTCAAGCTTCAATCGAAAATGTGAACTTTACACTAGCTACGTATGCTAAGTTTTTATTATCAACTGTGTTCCAAATGGGTTTTTTTACTGCATTTGTTTCTGCGAGGAGATAGCTGAGAATGGGCCTAAGCAGGGTCCTCTTTTTCACAGAAGCGCCGGGAGGGGGGATTTTCCGACGATCTGAAGGGCTGCCTTAAGTTTTTCACTGCTTTAATATGAGTCACTACTGAGCAAGGTTTACCGTGAGATACAAGGGACTTAGGTAATCAGTCTACTTCTATGCAAGCTTATGGAGAAAATAAAGCTCACATATCTCATCTCTACGAATTGTGTGCAAACAACATACCTTGTAGACTTTGTGTTTCTCACTGAGCGTATCAAAAGTAGTGTACAGAGAATTGAGCATTTCAACAACTTGCATTGGGCTTATTCGTGAGCAAATAGATGTGAAACCAATAACATCACTGAACATTATAGTTGCATTTTCAAAATTCTGGAATAGAAAAGGAATGAATTGTAGTGGATAGGAATTTATTTTTATTTTTGGGAGTTTTAGCGAAACTGATTAAGCCAAATGGAAAACATTGATAAACGACTAACTCTACTGAGCCTTATTTTGATATCGAAGAGACTTCCAACTTTATTAAAACTGACGATAAAATAATTATTTTCTGCTTTGAATATATCCACCTTTTAACTTTTCAAAATTTTGGAAATCGTTCATCGATGCTAGCTCCAAACTCAGACACGTGGCGTGAATTTTTATGCTTGAATCCCATACTGTCAGCCATGAATCGACGTCAAACACTATGGTGAAAGAGGAAAATTTCCTCCATCGCCACATTTCATAACGCTTACAATCAGATGGCTAGCAAATTAGACAACACACCTCACAGGTATTTATAGCTGATTCTCCACTCCTCAGTCTATCAGCGACTGTTCTCGGTATCATACTATATAGCAGCTTGTCAGTTTTCTGCATTTCTTTGTCCAATTTCTTCATGCTTTCCTCGAGCATTGCACTTTTCTGAACTTCCTAAATCAAAGAGATAAATTAATGTTAACTGGCTATGGTTTACACCGAATTGAAACTGTGGCGAAATCACTGTCATGTATTTAAAATACCGGGTGAGTATGAAATTGCGGCATCTAAAAATTCTTCAAAACAGGCCTAAAATCCTTGATCAAATTTGTTAGCAATCCAGCCTCATGAAAACAGCAAATTGACAAAAAAGACTGAATGACAGTCTCAAGCGTATAGGATTATACAGCAGCCTCTATATATATAGTAATATAGTATAGTATATAGTATCTATTACGTGTTTCAGTGATATAGACCGATAGAATTTGATTATGATAGCTATGGGGCTAAGTTGCTAGCAAATTTGATCAAAGAGTTTAGTCCTGTTTTTAAGGATTTTGAGATGAAGCATTTTCATGAAATCACTTGCAATCTGAGAACTATAAGACAGATTTTGACAAACTGAATTTTCTTATCTAAATNACACACCTCACAGGTATTTATAGCTGATTCTCCACTCCTCAGTCTATCAGCGACTGTTCTCGGTATCATACTATATAGCAGCTTGTCAGTTTTCTGCATTTCTTTGTCCAATTTCTTCATGCTTTCCTCGAGCATTGCACTTTTCTGAACTTCCTAAATCAAAGAGATAAATTAATGTTAACTGGCTATGGTTTACACCGAATTGAAACTGTGGCGAAATCACTGTCATGTATTTAAAATACCGGGTGAGTATGAAATTGCGGCATCTAAAAATTCTTCAAAACAGGCCTAAAATCCTTGATCAAATTTGCTAGCAATCCAGCCTCATGAAAACAGCAAATTGACAAAAAAGACTGAATGACAGTCTCAAGCGTCCTCTATATATATAGTAATATAGTATAGTATATAGTATCTATTACGTGTTTCAGTGATATAGACCGATAGAATTTGATTATGATAGCTATGGGGCTAAGTTGCTAGCAAATTTGATCAAAGATTTTAGTCCTGTTTTTAAGGATTTTGAGATGAAGCATTTTCATGAAATCGCTTGCAATCTGAGAACGATAAGACAGATTTTGACAAACTGAATTTTCTTATCTAAATTGATATGCTAGCTTCACAGTTATTATCAGTTTATAGGAATCTGAAAAATGGTTTGAGAGCTACAGGCTTTCAAACGTCTATACATTTTTGTGACCCACCCGGTACAGCAATCTTATTATAACTTGATTTATGATTACTTTTGAGGTCTAGAACACATAACCTCGCATTTCTTTTTGTACAAGTGTCAATCCTTGGGAGGCCGTTGCTTTCAGATCAAACGAAAGCAAGTATAGCAGTCATAAATCCTTGTTGAATCTTAAGTTCAAATCTGATCAAAAGTAATGTTGAGTTAAACCGATTTACGATTACCATTGAGAAAGAAAAAACGATTTTCCTAAAAAAACTTTTCAAATCTCTAAAGCTGTTGCTCCCAGATCCTTTCCCAGATCCAACAAAAGCAACTAAGATAGCAATCTTAAATTCATAATCAATCTGGATTACAATTGTTACCTTATCTAAGACAATCGTGAGTTCAGCTGGTTCATGATTACCATTGAGGACAAGATAATAATATCGTCCTCGAAGGAATAATCTAATCTGTCTTAAATAGACGATTTTGACATTTAGAAAGGGTCTGGGGAGAGCAATATTTTTCTGGTAAATGGCAGACACAAAGAAATAGAAATAGCTCCGTGGCAGCCATTTACCAGAAAAATGTTGCTCTCCCCAGACCCTTTTTCTAAATGTCAAAATGGTCTATTGTTCCTGTCAGATATAACGAAAGCAACTAAGGTAGCAATCATAAATTCGGCTGAATGTTGAGGAGTAATCTTACCTGTTCTAAGGCAATCTTGAACTCAGCTGATTTATGATTACCAACAAGGACAAGATCTCTTGATGCATCATGCAAACTTAGATCATTTAAGAATAATCCAATGTTATACATGTGATCCAGATTTTCAAGCCTGAAAGATGAAAAAGCAAATTAAAGTTCAGTTAAAGACCCTCATGCTCCCCATGATCGTTTGCACGAGTGCAAACCATCAAAACATCCTATTGGCTGTGAACAACCTATTTTGAGTAGACAATAGCGAGCGACTGGAAACAAAGCTTTCATAATCTTTCAATTATTTTCAGGAATATCTATTGTTTGATAGCCATTATTTGAGTTCAAAAGCGATGGCATAACAAGACAGGGGGACACCTAAAAATTGGCCACGAAGAGCACGCCTTCCTGTTGGTGGTTGACAGGCTAACTTTTTTTCAGGTTTTCGGTCCGTTTTGCAAATTTTCCATTTCCAAAGTGCATGCATCTCGGATATTTAGGCAGTATGTTAACCCTATAGTGGTTGGGCTATCTGAACTACCCTATTTTGGTTGGGGGGGGGTAAAATAACCCCCGCTACCTAACTCTTGACTGATAATAGGTAGAGCAACCAGAATGGATCATAAATATGGGTAATTGCGCCTAACATGCACCAACACAGTACTACAACTGACTATGACAATACCTAATAATATTAGTAACAATTTGCTGTGAGCCTTGGGGGGGGGGTGGGGTTGGTATTACCCTCCCTTGTTTTTCAATATTTTATATTGTTTATTTTTATTAGTATCAGTTTTCATATTTCATATCCTTTCCTCTTCTGCACTACAAAAAACCTAAAATTTGCCACAGATATTGCTCACGTCAACATTTTCCTTTGTGTGGTCCAGAAAAGCGGCAAAATCAGCCAAAATCAGGAAATATGAGATAAAATCAAATTTAGAGCACAATTTCCATCCAAGCATGAAAATTATGATAGAATACATCAAATAACACTACCCTAGAAAATAAATTTGCAAAATATTTCGATTTTGCTACTTTTTTCGCGAGAATTGAGATTTGAGAATTTGTGATTTTGACAGGGTCAGTCCCGGAAAATTGCCTCCCTCCCCATCACTCGTCAAAATATTTCATTGAAACTTTATGAGTACTTCCACAATAGGTAGGTGCTAAAAGTCAAAGAGTTTCGTTGTTGTGATTTTTAACCTTGAGGAGTTATCAGAAGAAATCTACTAGGGGGGGGGGGCAAATTTTCCCCCCCAACCAAAATAGGGCTTTAGTAGCATTTGCAAATCTATTCAATTATTCTTTCAAAAATGGCAATGATTTTTTTTCTCCAACTCTGTATATTGCAAGGTCGATTTTAACATACTGCATCGATGCGTTATATGTGGTAACATACCCCCTTGCTAGTGACAGCAATTAGATTTCTAGCAGTGCAAGTAACTGATTTTCAACGAAGGAAACTAGCAGTATTCGGTTCAACTAAGAAGTTAGGAAGGAAGCTAGTTTGGTTGTCCTACAGTAGATATCTATAAAAAATTAGACAATAGTAGAGTAAATGTGAAAAAACCTGCAAAAATTAGCCACAACTACTTTCTTAACATTTACCAAATTTGAACTGCAATAGACTAAACAGAAAATTGCATGTCTCAGCTTTCAATTAATACCTAAATGGCTCATATATATTAGACAGTTTCTGATTTATTCAAATTTAAAAGTCAGGCACTTTTTTAGGACACCCTATATACCTAGTAAATGTTTCAGCGATAGAGATAAGATAGACAGATAGAGTTTGATTAGGGCAACTGTGGGATTAAAGCAAGCAACTTTGATCAAGGATTTTAGGCCTGTTTGAAGGATTTTGAGATAAAACATTCTTATAAAATCGTTCATAATTTGTGAACGATAGAATCAATTTTGATAAAATAAATATTCTTATCTAAGTTGATATGTTAGCCACACCGGTATTATCAGTTTATAGGAATCTAATAAATAGTTTGAGAGCAGTTGGCTTTCAAAAATCTAAACATTTCTTTGATTCACCCGGCACAAAAATCTTCTTTTCCTTTGGACACTGAAAACGAGCTTGTTCTGTTGGGGTTCAGTACCAACAAGATTCACTATAATCAAGTAACGTACTTACACTGGTGATGCGAGATAAATAAGCGCTTTCCATGATTCTACGTATTTCATTTGGCCTTTAAGATGCAAATAACGTCGTCCTTTTTGGCCTTCATTAAATATTCTTTTGCAATTGACTATTGATAGGGTTGAAACCAATTCAAAAACACAATTAGGATGTTCCAGAATCTAGAAGAATGAAAGGCAAGTTAAATTGTAAAAAGGTGATTCACAAGAGTAAGAGCATGATTCAGCACGAAAAAGCTGGCTACATTCAAATCTTTCATCTTTATTCAAAATTGCACAGTAATGCACATGTCACAAACAGACTCATTTGTTATTTGATGTTGCCTCATAACTTTTCTCCATTTGATAGAAGTGCCGGATTAGTAATTTGAGAACGATAGAGCCGATTTTCACACATAAAATTTTCTGATCTATGTTGATATGTTAGGCCTGTTTTGGAGGATTTTTTGATGAAACATTTCTGTAAAATCTCTTGTAAGTTTAGAACGATACAACCGATTTTGCTAAAATAAAGTTTCTTATCTATGTTGATGTATTAGCTACACAGCTATTAACCGTTTATAGGAATTTGAACAATGGTTTGAGAGCTGCAGTTTTTCAAACGTCCGCACATTTTTTGACTCACCGGTAGCACTGTATATACCTAAACATCAGAAATCAACTCCTGATATCGTCTGAACCTAATCGGATATGGTGACTAACGACAGAAAATATGCATAACTCACGCTTATCCATGTGAAAGGTATCGCAGGTCTTAGCAAATAAAAATATTCTTCCAACAATTTTCCGCTTGCATCTGGCAAAACTTTTAAGAGCGATTCACCAATACCAAACATCTTCATATCTTGCCTGAACAGCATATGAAATGGAAACATCCCTAAAATAACTTCTGTTGAGATTATAGGACAAAGATGACCGACACCGGTAGACACTCTGCGCGTTTGCACTTCATTGAAGAAGTAGAGACGTATGACCGCACGAGTGCCTGCTTCATTTTCGGTTAACTCTTCTACCCGTGCGGTGATTTGCATATCAAACAAATATGAAGCCATCTCTTCAAGTTGTCCGCATACATAATTAACATATCCTTTGCGTTTTGAACGATAATTAAGCCGTAGCCCGTCTTCTGTTTCCTCATCGCAGTAAAAACTTGGCGCTCGCATCCCTGGATACACGAAACGAAGACTGTCGTGCATATGATCAAGGCCATTGACGAATTCTTTCAAATTCCGGCCAAACGTTTTCAGCATCTTGTAATATCCATATTCGCCAATGACGCGCGGAAATTTTAGCCCCATACCATGCAAAATCTTATCTTTAGTCCATCCGGTGACTTCAACTGCCGCGTCCGCCATTTTCATGATTATATCGTCAGAGTAATTCTTGTGCACAGAGTATGAATGCTCAGTAATGCCGGCTACTTTACGTATCTTATTGTAAAGATCTTCGCCGAATTCAAGGATGAGAAAAGACTGAAGGTTTTGGACTATAACACCATACATTGTGAACAAATTATATAAACTTAACTGAATTGAAGAACCACATCCGTCAGCTACGATGTTACAATCAGTTCTGCACGTCACAAAAACATCTGCATCAATATCGAGAAACTCAGCAACAGTTTGTCTACAAGATGCCGCACGTTATAGCAAAGCCTCGGATACGTTTCAGCAAACTTCAGTTGCCTTACAACTTTGCACCGCATCCGTCAGCTACGATGTTGCGATAAATACCGTACGTCACAAGAACATTACCAAATACATGTTTATGCAGCGCGTAACCTTATCAGTACGAGAAAGTACTGTTATCAACAAGGGCC
>REGM01000197.1:256969-268951 GCA_004194415.1 Aurelia aurita | reverse complement strand
TTTTTTTTTCTATATTGCTACCTAGCATCCGAAGGTAGTTTTAGGACACTGAGAAGCTAAGCTTATCGAAGCAGTGTCCTGGTCCTTCCTCTCGATGTGACCACACCTCACGATTCCTTTAGCCTGGAATTACAGAGAGTTGGCGACTCTCCTCACTCTACGTAGCAGGTTCGGCAGGGCGGGGACTCGAACCACCAACCCTCAGGTTGGTAGTCAAGCGCGCTACCATTGAGCCGTTAGGATGCTTTCAAAGGTCGTTAGGATGCTTTCAAAACTCAATTTATACAGGGTGTCCAAAAATAAAGGTAACAGATTTGGTTTTGGTTGCGTGCAGCGATGAGTCTGTTGCTTAAAACCAGCTTGCAATCAATTACTTAAATCTCCATGCTTAAAACATTCTGAAATATTCTCAATTGGAAACTTGGATAATTAACTTAAACTTTGATACATAAGTCGTTAATATCGGTGCATTTGATTGCTAAGAAAATCATTTTGAAAGTTCAGAATAGCAATCAATTAAGAGGCAGAGCTTTAATGAAAGGTCTGTTTCAAAGTAGTATACGCATTTGAGCAAAGCAGTATAAGTAGTATAATAAAACGAGATACACGTATTTTTTTATAAGAAACTAAGAATTTTAGCCAGCACTGAAAGTTTCTTAAAATTATCAGATTTTCAGTACTCAGAGTTTCTTACGAGATTCCTAAAGGCTTCATAGCAATCTTCATATTTTTACTACCTGTGCTCTAGTGAACATTTTGAACAAAGTTTTTGAAGCCTTTTCAATGTTTAGACATTACTAAAGTACCTTCTGAGTAATATTATACAGGAAACAAGCGAAAATAATGTAAAAACATGCTAAGAATTTCCTTTATTGAAATAAATAGTTTCTTAAGTTATATTTTCCCAGTACTGGAGTTTCTTAACTTTTTGGTTTTCTGAGAGTTGACTTTCTTGTGAGCAGTTTCTTCTATAAAAAAGATACCTGTAATACACTTTAAAGGTAATGTGTCCATACAAGTAGGCCTGCCAGAGCAAGGCTTGTGATCAACTAAAATTTCTTTTCAGTCACGCATTACAGCAATTTTATCTATACATGTGATCAGTTTGAATATCAACCACTCATTTGCCGAGAATTTGATGGATGTTGACAGGTTGGGTATACGCTGGCCTTATATATGGACACATTACCTTTAACATTGGAGGAAACATTGCATTACTTAAAAAAAAACGTTAGAAATGCATTAAGGCCAGTTTCCAGTCAGGGGGATTTTCCGAGCGAGCAGAAATTCTATTGTCTACGAGAGAAGATTTTGCTTTGTAATTGAATAGAAATTTAAAGTTGAATGACTTTTGATTTGAACTTGATTTTCAGCATCTTATAATTTGTACCCAGGTAATCTTATAGTTTATTGATCGTAGTCGTATTGTAGTAGCATATATTGTAGTCTTTCAAAATTTTACTGTAGCGGCCCAAGCTAGATAAGCTCTGCTTTTCTTGGGTCGTATAAAATACAACTATTTTAACAGGTCTTTATTTTATTGTAGTAACTTATATTTTGCAAATAAAATTGTGTAAAGTTCTGCCCGTTTGGAAAATTCCACTAACTGGAAATCAGGCTTTAAAGACATGGGACGGAAAAACGCTTCAAAATTAATTTTGGCCTAATTTGAGATATGTCGGCGCCTTAGAAGATACCTCAACACATTTGGATGGATTCCATGTGAAAGCGATACTCAGTAAAATTTTTGGATGGATTCCATGTGGAAGCGATACTCACTAAAATTGCGTTTAAAATAAAAAATGAGTTTAGAAAATGCGCTATCCCAATCTAGCATATGACCAGAGTCCAGAAAAGTGCTCAATCTTCCTCCGGACAAAAACATGCTTTTGATAGAACCTTCCTCATTTTTGAATAGAAAATGGGTGCGTTTAGGGCGTGGTATAAGTTATTCCTTTGTTTTTGGAAACCTTCCTCGCGGTCAGTGACCGTGTGACCGTAATGTTTTCCTGACTCTGCATATGACCCAACTCAAGTGTGAACCATGCTTTACTACTCACATGATAAAAAACACCAAATTCTAATAGCAAATCTCATTGAAGATTGTGACCTAAGCGAGTATGACGCAACCCCGTCTTATTACATTTTGTTCAGAGTACCAGTGCATCGAAATGAGATTATTAGGGAATTGGCCACAAAAACAATTACTGATTAAAAAACTGAGTGAACGTGACATCAAGAAATAAACAAACCAACAAAGACGCAGCTTGATTATTTTTGTAATTGCGAGTTTGTATGAATTTAAAAGTATGAAAAAATATTTACAAAAGTCGTACTAGTAAACTGTGAAGAGCAATTGCGTCAGTCTTCCATTATGTTATTTGCATCACGTCCGCTGTTGACAAATTATGAAACATTAGATTAATTTTCAATGTTATTCCTATAAGTTTATTTAGAAACTGTTCTTCTTGTATTTTTTTGCGTAGTCTGTGGTTACAGGAACATCTAGATGACGCATTTAATCAATCTTGTTCGTGTACAAATTAAATCTCTATGAAAATGAAAGCTTTTGACAGCAAGGGCCGTGTCCTTCGATAAGTCAATTTTCCTTAGATTGACGGTTTTTTCTTAGATTTTTTCGGAAAAAAATGGGGAAAATGCCGATTGCGTAAAATCTCTTCCAGGGGGGGGGGGTGGACTTCGTTAAATGGAATCAGCATCAAATTTCGCTTATTTTCACCGTTGCATATCCTAAACTGTTAATGTTAATGTTTTCGTTTACCGTAGTAGTGTTTGTTTGGGGGTAAAATCGGTTTTCCAAAGTAAACACAGCTCTTCTTGTGAAGGAAATTCCTTAGATCACGCCAGTAGAAACTCATCCTTTGATCTGAGGAAAAACCGTCGATAAAAGGGAAATCTGCATATCGAAGGACGCATCCCTTGCTGTTTGATGATCTCTGGTTGACTGCAAAACTCTGTTCTATTAAATATTGTAATCGAAACCTGACCAACAAAAAATAAAAGCTTAGACTCGACTTAAAATGAAAATCACCTTTGAGTAACTGCTTGAGATTTTTAAGTCTTTTGACGCATTTGTGTTGTGTTCAATTTTCACCAGAACGCTAAGTTGTAAACATTTGCGAGCTGTTGGCAGCGCTTAATGAAAATTAATCCAGCAAACTGCAGCTGTAGATTATCATATGAAATCGGGAGGCACGCTAGACTCACGACGTGATTCCTTGTATTCGTTCAATATTTTTAATCTGATTTTTTATTTTCTCATCCAAGTCATTGAGCGATACTGAGACTATAATGAGTATAGGGGCACGCAAGAAAGCTACATAAACCAGCATAGGTTCCAAATCTTTAAAAATCCTTTAAAAGGTCGGTGTAAAATTCTATGACCTATTTCTTTGAATTGAATGGCTTGAAGGAAACTTTTGCTACGTTGCTATAATTCTACCGTTGGATTTTTCTGAAATCTTGAACATTTCTCGAAATTACAGCGTATTTTATATTTCAACTCATTTGAGGATGTGACGTCATAAAATTTATAAATCGTAAACCAGAAGAATGAAAAAGTCGGGCTTGATTACCCTGGATCAGAGTATTTTTAGTGACTCTGATCCAGGGTAGGGCTTGATACGATATTGTAGACATTCATAAACTATGATTTTCTTAAAAATATTTTACGTTTCCTCAAAGAGTTTAGAAATTACGATGTTTTTAAGTTTTCTTCAAATTTTTCTGAAAATATTGAAGATTTATGAAAAGTCCAATGGTAGTCCAAAAGTCCAAATATCAACGCAGCTAGAGTTCCTTTCAAACCACTCATTTAAAAGAAATGGTTCATAGAATTTTACACCGACCTTTCTAAAGATTTGGAACCTATGCTACATACTTTGACCACTTTTGATGCAGCTAAAATGTTTTCCTTGTCGAACGTTAGTAAATTTTCAAGCTTTTAAAGAACGCCGGTCAACCAGCATCCTTTGCCCGCTTCGCTTGTTGCCTTTCGACTGCGGCAGCCATTTTCATATGACAACATTCTCTGCAAAGTGCGACCGCAAAGGATGCTGGTTGACCGGCGTTCTTTAATCTTCAATGTACATACGGGGAGAGTAAAATAAGTTTTGTCTTTTGAAAAATCATTAAAATTCGAAAATTAAATTTATGTTGAATTTTTCTGTTTGAAATGTTGGGTCGAAGATCAAATTGAATTTAGAGATATTGATTATCCCATTAATGGATTTCAATTATCGAAATTCTGTAATTTTATTAGCTACCTGGTTTTGAAGCATGCCACGGAATTGCATAGAATTTTAAGCAGATCTATCTGGCCCTATCTTTTCCCAGTTCGAATTCTTTAACCCTATTTACTGGGGCTCTTTGGGTCAGACCACAGCCCTGGGGGGGGCAAAATATTCCCCCCTAATTATCTCCGAAACCATAATGACTATGCCATTGTAACTTTTTACACTAGTAATTTCATCTATTAGAAATTTAGTTATAGAATCTGATGCTAATTGGTTACGTGGTTTGTTGCCAGGCAACCAAACAATAGGACTATGTCGCACGTAAGCTTCAGTACTGGAAAAATAAAAAGTGCTAATTAGTTCGAACTGTAATGAATGAAACGTCAATAAACTACTTAAAAGTAAAGAAGATATGATTGTCTATCGATTGATATCAACATTTTAAAATTTTCTCTTTGAAATATGATGTCATCAATATATGACGTCACATAATCTATATTTTGCTGACGTCAGCAAATAGAAATAAAGTATATATAAAATGAAAGTACTTTGAAAGGAGAATCGTTTGGTAGCAGTCACGACTTAATCAAAGCTAAAACAAAGAATCTATGACTGTTTTTGTGATTTTCTTTGTTACCACTCTCCAAATATGGGCATCTCCTGGTCACGTGACTTTAATTATGACAATGAAAAGTTTATAATTTAATTGCCAATTAAATAATAGGAAAAGTCAGAACCTTCTGGCTCTCTATCCTCTTTACTTTCGGCTTTATTGTAAAAAGTTTGGTTGGGGGGCATTTTTTGGGCCCCGGGTAGAATAGGGTTAACACGGTTGATTATTCTAGAAGTTATCAACTGGTAAAACTATCAACTTGGACAGTTACGTCAGAGAGGATCGCATTCCGCATCTTCTATTGCACTGTAATCTAAAAATTCACTCCTTGTCGACAGTCAACTGATCAACCATTTCGCAAATAGCCCCAACCTTTTACCTTTTACTGTTCCGAAGAACTTTCCCTAAAAACTGTTTCAGCCCAGAAACTTTCTTTGTGATTATTATGGGTAAAAATCCATATTAAAATTGTTTGTAACTATTTTGGTATAATGCCTATTTTTTGCATATATTGCCATGTTGTGTGGAGGGTGGCCGTCGTAAAATTGGGCGTGGCATGCTCCCTTTACCATTTTATGTTGGTTCGTTTGTGCGGCTGGATTGGTGGATGGTTTTTCTGGGATTCTTTTGTTTGTTTTTTTGAGCTATCCATCCTCGCAAAAACATCTATTGACAAAATACTTAAAGATAAAAACAACAACCATGATCTCTGCTCTCTATTGTTTGATATCTAAAATATCTGACCCTGTTTGAAAAAATAAAATTTTTCCTTCGTGAGCAAAGTCTCAGTAGTCACAAATTGTTGAATCTTTTTCTTTAGAAGGTGATGTTCAGTTTAGAAACAAATAGAAATACATTGCTAACAAAGAAAATCCCATACTTTCCCGTATTGGATCGTAAGCCAATGCAAACTGTTAGCAAATCCCAAATGATTGGGAAATTTGTTCCAACCTTTGTATTCTTACTTTTTTCGATTGTTAGATTATCTTGTGTTAAACTTCATGTTTATCGTAAGTCTCTTTTTATATTTCACTGTTTTTGTTTGTTATTTTGTTTTTTATGTAACATGGGATGTGGCGGCTTTGTTGACTGTATTGTGGTTTGCCCCTTAGGACCAGCGAGAGGATTTCTCTTTGATGATGCAGGTTGAAATCAATCAATGGCGGGCAACAATAGGGTGTTTCCGTGTATCTATTCAAACATCGTCTCCCTTGAGTAAAAACATTCGACCATTCTCTGTTCTTGTTCACGTCCTCAAGCTTTACTGGTTTTGTTGTTGTTTCATCGCAATTGCAATAATTGTTTTTCCTTCGGCACTAATGATACATTTCCTTGCAGCGCACTCTGTAGCAACACAGCTACATTTTTTGCCTTTGTTTGCCCACGTGCATCGCCTTGCAAAGATTGTAGTCTACACGACTGTTGAGCTTTTCAAGCGTATTCCCCGCCTTATCATTGGGCTTATTCATTGCAAGCGCTTAGCTGTCAAGCAATTTGCTTTTCTCTATGCATATTTTTACATTGGGTGCATAACTTTTTATACACTTCATACACAATGGTTGGTTTTCAGGACGCTTCTGCTTAGTGGTGATGTAGAAATAAACCCTGGTCCTGAAACGCTGGACTTTTGCACGTGGAATTTAAATAGCATTACTGCGCATGACTTTTTGCGAGTCTCTCTTATAGAGGCTTACAACTCAGTGTATAACTATGACCTAATTGGTATCGTTGAAACCCACCTTGACAGCACCATCGAGAACGATAGGCTAGCTCTAGATGGCTACACGTTTATTAAAAGTAACCATCCTCAAAATGTGAAAAGGGGTGGTGTTGGGCTTTATGTCAAAGATTCCCTTGCTTCGAAAAATCGTTCTGATTTGGTAACTCTCCCTGAATGCGTTGTTTCTGAGATTCATGTAAATAGGAAAAAGTATTTTTTTGCCGTAATTTATCGAAGTCCAAGCCAAGACCAGGCCGAGTTTGATAACTTCGCAATTAACTTTGAGGTATTGCTGTCCAAGATATATGCTGAAAATCCTTTCTGCGTCGTGGTCACCGGTGACTTCAACTGTCGCTCAACTCAATGGTGGGAAAATGATATTGAAAATAATGAGGGAAAATTACTTGAGCCGCTTGCTTCTGAACTTGGCCTTCATCAGTTGATCTCAGAACCAACTCATTTAATGGGCGATTCTAAATCTTGCATTGATTTAATTTTTACCAATCAGCCTAACCTCTTTATTGAATCTGGTGTTCATCCATCTCTTCATGAACAGTGTCATCATCAAATTGTCCATGGAAAATTATCAGTTTCAAACATAACATCACCTCCTTACAGTCGCAGAATCTGGTACTACGACAAGGCAAATTTTGTGGCCATTGTGAAAAGTATTGAAATGTTTAATTGGAAAGAGCATCTCGACAATACAACATGCCCTAATGAGCAGGTCAAATTGCTCAATGAAGTACTTTTGAACATTTATTCCAACTTCATTCCTAACAAAGTTAAAACGATAAGACCTCGCCAAGCACCCTGGATAACGCAAACTGTTAAAAATTTTCTAAGGAAAAAGAGTCATGCTTATAAAAGCTTTGTGAGAAATGGTCAACCAGACGACAAGCTTGAGGGGATACAAAATATGATATCTGAAGGTTCAAGGATGATCGAGGAGGCAAAACGGAATTACTTTCTTAAGGCAGGGAAAATTTTAGCCAGCCCTGGAACCCCTAGCAAAACGTATTGGTCCTTGATCAATACTGTACTAAACAAGGCCAAAGTTCCGATAATACCACCGCTCCTAGACAATGGGCTATTCGTGACTGATTTTACTGAAAAGGCACAATTATTCAACGATTATTTCATGCTTCAGTGTACGACGATCGACACAGGTAGTGCAATTCCAGAACATATCCCAGTAACTTCTACTTTGATAAACACCTTTGCTATCTCCGAAGAAAAGATACTACAAATAATAAGGTCACTTAATCCTAACAAAGCACATGGCTGGGATGAAATATCTGTAAGAATGATCAAGCTGAGTGATACTGCATTAGTCGCTCCATTAAAGATAATATTCACAAATTGCCTGAGGAGTGGTATATTTCCCCAAATATGGAAGCATGCTAATGTAGTGCCTGTTCACAAAAAGAACGAGAAAAATTTGAAGGGAAACTACCGTCCAATTTCGCTGCTTCCAATCTTTGGGAAAATACTTGAAAAACTCATCTACGACTCTCTTTATTCACATCTTGTTTCATCTGATTTACTCAACCCAAATCAGTCAGGTTTTCGTCCAGGTGATTCAACAGTCAACCAGCTAATCTCTATAACGCACACAATATTTAAAGCATTTGACTGTAATCCTCCTCTTGATGTTCGTTCTGTGTATCTTGATATCTCCAAGGCATTTGACAGAGTATGGCATGATGGGCTGATTNTTTTTTAGCATTTTCGAGCTCCATCCTTCGGGCTCCATTTTCGTGATTTATGCTCCAAGGAAACAGCATCTCATCGGGTATTATGTATCGGGCTCTATACCAATCTTGGTGAACCTATTGTGCTCGACACATGGGGCTCACTTTTGAAGGATTTTTACACCCGATTTATCAAGCTCGATATTAACAATGTTTTCGAGCTACAAATCATGTTCTCTAGAAACTACGTCGACGTGATTACAATCGAGCCCCATATGGTAACATCGAGCTCGAAAACAGGTAAAAAAATTTTGAACCGAATATTCCATCATAATATTCTCATAAAATAACAACGATGAAAAATTACAAAATACGATACCGCAGGGAGCATGGTGGTACATATCAACCTAAAGCACACGTTATTTACACAACTAGCTTATGAACAAACAAGCTAGTGCTAGGATGGCCAAAAATTCAAGAAAATCGAAGTCTAGTACTTTCGAAAAGAGCTAAGAAACTTTTGAATGCTAAATTCAAAGATATAATGGCAAATATGTCGTTGAACCCTTATTCTTGGGTAAAATTAACAAACCGTTTTATGTTTTGAACGTATGGAGCAGTTGTTCTAACCTGATGTTTTATATCCCGAGAAACATATCTGTAGCAGTGTTCAAAACTAAATCACAATTCATGTACTCAAAAAATAAGAAACAAATAAGGAAAATTTTAGTACTAAAAAGCTGACATTTTCATGTGAAATTAAGAAACTTTTAGTACTATGGGCTGATCCAAGTTTCTTATATGAAAATACATGTATCACTCTTGATTTACAGTCTGTCTTTGGCGATTTACGGCTGTTTAGTTCAAATGGCTTAGATTTCCAAAATTATCAAAGATACATCGTAAAGATGCGAGCGATGCCTCTCAGTCAACGGTGTAATTTTCCCTTCCTGTTTTTTTCAGTTACAGTAAAGTCCCGCCTTTAAGAAATCAGAAACTCAGACCCTGAATTTCTGCTAAAACTATAGGAAAACAATAGGGTAATTAAGGGAGAACAATAGGCTGAGGTAAAACAAAATGGGTTTCTTAAAGGAGGGACTTTACTGTATGTTTTGAATAGCTCTCGTTATGCCTATAGTTCAGCATTGTAACATTTAACGCACTGGAAAAGAAATCTGCATTCAGAAACACAACTGAAATCGAATGAAAATTCATTCCAATCAATAATGCATCATGCAGTTTTTGCTGACGACATGTATTTCCACTCATGAGGGACTAATATTAAAATCTCCTTCTTGCCTTTTCAAATCCAGTCTGAAAAGATAGATATGCTAGAATCTCTTCAAAGAGATTTGATTGTTCATTAAATGAATTAGACAAGAAAAAAGTATAAATATTTCCCTAAGTTCGTGATGCAACTCACGAGCAAGTCTCAACAAATCTTCTGATTCAGAGTTGATCAGAGTTGATCGGATCAGAACCCATAGAAGGCCAGCCACTGCTATGTTGTCTTTTGTTTTTCATATATCTTGATTTGTTATGGTTGTATGACGAAAAATAATTTGTGTCACCTACTTAATTCTTCTTCAAGGGGGTGAAGATTTCCAGAACATTTCAGATACAAAAACAGTGAACAACCAACAAATATTTGAAGTATTTCGAGCTAAAATCCGTTCCACTCAAAACTGAAGGTGTTGTGGCGCAGTGGTGTAATCCTCTGACTTTGCAGCCAGAACAGTTAGGCGGACAGGGTTCGATTCCAGGTAGAGCCCCGCCATTTGAGCGTCATGACAAGGGGTCGCGGACTCGATTAGGTCTTCTCTACTTCTGCAATCTCAGCGTTTGGCGCGCGCTAAAAAACGCAACTTCACCTTCACCTTCACTGAAATCGTACCTGAGCAAGAAAATAGTTTAATCATGGCTTAATTTAATGTTTATTATTCATTGATAATGATAGATTACGAATTTTACGTCTCCCACATATAAGCTTCGTAAGATAATAACAAAAATTATCATCGAGGACAGTTTTCACAAAATATAATCTCTGCTGCACACGAAATATAAAAAAATAGTATTATAGATATCAAGATTATGAAAAATACGTACCTTTGGCATAAAGAAGTATTCGAAAGTTTACAGGACGACGACTTCAGATGCCTTGTTCATTTAGGTATACAAAATGTAGTGAAATTTCTCGAAGACATTTGCAAATCTTTCCTTCTGTTTTGCACGAATAATCTACTGTGACGTATTGTTTGGCTTGTTGTTTGGCAGCATTTGGCATTATTCCAATCAGTAGACTCGTAAGTTGCTGGTCAGTAGATCCAATCAGTACACTCAACCCAGTTGCCGGTAGAGACCGCGATTTTACCTTTCAGACACATACCCACATGCCATTATTTCTCAGCTGGGTACCTCAATGCAGCCTCAATGATTGGATGCATTGACTAGGGATAAACTGCTCAATTGCCCTCACTGCACTGGTAAGCCCAAGTCTGTGAGGTCAAAGATTGCGTAACTTATTGTTGGCACACAAAAGGGATTTTCAAAACAGTTCAGAGGAGAGTAATCAGCTATCTGGAAGCACAGTGACGAATAATTACATAATGACATTGAGCTCAAACGGCACTGCATGGGATACTGCACGTCTTCATGGCCAAATGTACTTAGTCCCCATAGAGTCAAACTCACAAAAGTCAGATTCTTGATAAGTCGCACAAATTAGTCCCAGGCCTATTCACATAAATCCTTTGAAATTTCTTCGCCAATTTAGATTTAACGACTGAAAATGGATGCTAACGTTTTTTATTCGAACTCGGTATCTTGGGAAAAACACGTGAACAAACAAAAGGGCTCTTGTTTTTTTTTCTATCTACTGGCACTTTGATATTCAAGATGGGAATAGAGCAATCAGCTATTCTTATTTTCAAGAACAATCAAGGCGAATCAAGGGCCTGTGCTGTTTACATGGGAGTTTCAGCCCGTTTACCCGAGGTGAAAATTCATCCCTTTTAATGATGAACACATTTCATAAAATGTCAATTTTCCCAAAATCATGGTATAACCTGGTAATAAAACAATCTTTAAAAACAAAGGATCCTTTAAAGATCTATCTAATTGGAGAGGTATCTTTATTACATCAATATTTTACAAACTATATGAAAAACTGAGTTACAATAGAGAAGAAAGCAAGATTGACCACCATTTCAGTGAATTTGCTGCAGGTGCAAGAAAACACAGATCAACAACAGATCACCTTTTCACAATACAAGCTGTATTAGATTATTATCGATACCTTGGGAAAAGTGTGCACTTGTTATTTCTTGACCTTGAAAAAGCATTTGACAAATTATGGCTTACTGATACTCTCACTGACATATACAAATCAGGAGTCTCCGGAAAAAGTCTTAGAAATTCATACGAGTTGAATAAGAAAAGTATGATAGTGGTGAGGACTCCTTGTGGGGACACAAAGAAAGCCAAAATTGGTAAAAATGTTAAACAAGGAACAATCTGGGGTGCTCCACTTTGTGCAAACACAATAGACCAAATTACCCCAATTATGAAAGAAGAAAACCTTGGCATAAATTTTGGGGATCTAAAAATACACCCACTTCTTTACCAAGATGATATACTAGCCTGTTCAATTACTCCAAACATGCTAAAACAACAAACAGAACGACTAGAAACATTCCAAAA
>REGM01000197.1:241957-255152 GCA_004194415.1 Aurelia aurita | reverse complement strand
TATTTGTTAACAAATGATTACGTCATCACACAAAAATTCAAAGAATGTGCGCATGCGCATTGCAAAAATACGGCGATTTACTCGTCCAAATTTAAAAATAAGTAGTCAGCTCGATAGAGCATCTAAAATAGGTTATATTCCTAGCTTCGCATTGACTTCCCACGTTCCCGGTAGATTTTATGAGGGTTTATTCAAAATTTGCGGTTGACTTCTTTTGAAAATGAATTTTGTTTACCCCCTGGAATGAATTTCATTTTTCTAAAAAATTTATTTTTGGGTGCAAGAAAGATAAAAAGTAAAAGTCAGAAAGTTACAGGGTGGTAAGTGCAGTTAGGACGGATATACAGCAGAAAAGCTGCTAGGGGGGCCGAATTTGCCCCCCCCCCTAGGCTTGATAGGGTTAAAGAAAAACAATCAAGAGATATTTTGCGAACTAAGATATGTATGCAAAAAATAAAAATTAACTTCAAGGGAAATTTTGAAAATATTAAATGCCGTGCATGCGGACTTGGCCAAGAGTCCTAATGAACATATTATCAAAAATCACACAAAGAAATCAAGGGTGGAGCATATTTACAGAGATGATTATGACCGCCTTGTCAAATACGCAAATGAAATAATGAAGTTTATTAGAAGGGTATAAACAATTAGAAACAATTCCACCCTTTGAGCCTAATCCAATCCAGTGTTACGTATATGGCTATGTAAATACATGTATGACTGTACGTAACTGCCCCGGAATGGGGATTTGGAATTATTATTATTATCATTACGGTCAAATGCTTGTAAATTTCAGTTTACCATTACATGGGGAAAGTTTCGCCCCGGGCTGAAAAGTCACCCCGGGCTGAAATTTCAGCTCGCCTAGCGCTAGCCGAGATGAAACGTTAATCCCTTAATTAGGTTGTTAATCCCCACTGTTTTGTAAGATAAACGCCCATGTAAAGGGTAAAGGCAAATATTTTTTCAGCCCGGGCTGAAATATCGATGGCGCATGCGTTTTTGTCTCGTTTTGGCGCTAAACAGACTTTCAGGCCGGGCTGAAACTCTCCATGTAAAGGGCAAACAAATTT
The DNA here is from genome assembly GCA_004194415.1 of Aurelia aurita. Taxonomy (NCBI): domain Eukaryota; kingdom Metazoa; phylum Cnidaria; class Scyphozoa; order Semaeostomeae; family Ulmaridae; genus Aurelia; species Aurelia aurita. The sequence goes on along the minus strand of REGM01000197.1, from coordinate 254,079 downwards.
CACCTCGGCTAACAGGGCTGAAAACTCCCATGTAAACAGGCCCTAAAACCATTGAGCTGTGAAATAATTAATGACCTAATTAATTTGCTGTTGCCCAGAGCAACCAGCAAATTATTAATTTACCTTGAAAAATGTTTGTAGACTGCCGGCTTGGCCGAGCTTAGGAGCAGTCAAGTAACGGTTTTCAGCCAATGACCGGATGTAAAATCTGGGAAATAAACCCGTGTTCGTTCTAGGTCATTTTCCCCGATGTTTGCGAAAAAGAGACAATATTATCTGCGCACGCAACATCACTGTGAACCAGAAGTTTACCTCGCGAAGGCAATGGTGGATTTTGCAATCACAGCTTGCCAAGCAGTGAACAGTGAATTTCTGGCCTAGAAATTCTTAGCCGACGTGCATAGCGTGCATACTATACATTTCCACTGCGAAGGAGTTCCTCGATGGCACTCCTTCACAGTGGAAAAGTATAGTCTGCACGCAGGCTAAGAAATTCTAGGCTAAACTAAAAAAGTGATGATTCTTATATATGCAGCCGTTTAAAGGGGATCTGAAACGAAAATTTTTATTTGCAAAAAGAAATGACGAACTGGTTTGATTTGTGATGCCATTTAAAGTTTTGTAATATTTTATTTCGTTTCGGAGTTATTCACTGTTTTGTGTTTTGAAGTGATGACGTCATTTTGTTTGCATATTTATAAGGAAAGTATAAGCAGAGAGTAGCAAAATCGGTGACATTGACTATGTCTGCGATTAAACCTGCTGCTTAAGTATGTTAGTGCGACAACAATCGCCCAGAAATGTCATACATCTCATGAAAAGAAAGTCCAGTGCCAAAGCTGTGGATTTTCGAACTTTTTTATAAGAAAAGTTGTCAATAACAATTGTTTTCTTGCCTTTTTGCAAACAAAATGACGTCATCAGTTCCAACCATAAAATGAGGAATAATTCCAAAATAAAACATGATATGGAAAAACTAAAAACGACGTTCTTCGTTGTTTAACCAGGCCATTGGCTTTCGCAAATAAAAAAATTCGTTTCAGGTCACCTTTAAGGAATATCTAATACCCCATTCACATTGAAAAATTGACAGATTGATCTAAACCAAGGTAAATTAATTTATCTAATGATAAAAAATCAAGAATGGAAAAAGTAAATTTGAAACGCCATTTGAACGACACGGAACCGACATTTTTAATTCCAAGTACGTAAAACGAAAAAGTGGGGAAAGTTTGATCCGTTAGGGACGACGCAAAAGTTATTTTACTACCGGGTGTCCCAAAATTTAATTAACCTCCACTATCAAGGTTTTGCTGTACTGGGCTTGCAAATGATTTTTTGATAAAAACAACGTTTTAATTTTGGGAACTTTAGTAAAGTTTTGCATTCTTTCGATTTCCAGCCCAAGGGGCCCCTGGATGGCTAATTTACTAAAGGCCCCGAGCTGCTCCGTTACGCCACTGTATATACCCTTAATAAAACATATCTACGAAATTTTAGAGCGAATGTCGAAAACGTTTAGAAACAGACAAGCCGACCCATGTTTAAGGAAAATCAGTCAAAAAATGACCCTTGTTTAGAGAATTTTGGGCAAAAACCTGCCCAGATGGGCGGTACATACCCGTACCCTCAACATTTTATGTACCCCACCCCCTCCCCGGTCATGCTCTTTTTATTCAACAAAAGAAAAAAGAAATTTTAAGAAAGTACTAAAAGTCAGATCTCTTGTAGTGATCTAAAACTGCTCAGAAAAGAGAGGAAACCAAAAGAATAGTGTTCCCAGGAACCTATTAAAGGAGAAAACAGAGTCATTATTGTCTGTCATTAATGCTGTGGTTAATAAACCATGTTTATAGTTTGGTCGATATCGATAAGTTGACAATTTTAAAAGGGAAGAAGTCGTGACTCAGCCAACACAATGTACTGCAGCCAAAAGCCAATTTATTTCATTTAGTTGCACTAACTGAGATGTAAAGTAAAGACTAAATATTTACAAATATTAAAGATAACAACTGCAGAGTTTCAGAAAAAGATTCCTAGATTGTGCAGAAATAGTCGGCTGAAATAGTTACGTTTTAGGATTCTTCTTTCTCCTCATTGACTTCAGGATCTGAAAATTAAAATTGAAATAAGAGTTTCACATAACAGAGAAGCAACAATAAAACTCTTATCTGGGGAAGCACTGTTTCCTAAAAAGAACCTTTAATACCCAGGAAGACTACCTACAACAGAAAGTTATTTGCTCTTAAAGGTTGGCAACATTCAAGCCCAACACCGAGGAGAGCCTTGGAATTTTATGGGTTGTGAACTTCGCTTCTTTTAGGTCTCAGGTTTCGGGCTTCATGTTCAAAATGTGCAGGTTTCTGGGTTTTATGACACCCAGGGCATTTTTTAAGGACTTTTGAGTGGTGGGGCATTTTTCAAAAAGGCCCGCACCCACATGCCACTAGAAATGGTACGGGGGTTCGTAAACGTTTGTCTTACCAACATGTTGGGGTACCCGGTACATTTATCTTTTGAAGGGGCCCACAGAGCCCTAGAAATTTGGGGCAAATGTAGAATTTTGCTCGTTAGTGGTGGAGGAGGTCGTAGGGCCTGGTGGGGCAATTCCCCCACTACTCGCTCAGTATGTTAAAACATAAGATCCTTTTGGAAGATTACAAAGTGCGTCTCGCGATTTGTACGTCATGCGCGTATTTCCGTGCCTTGGTCCCTGACGAATGAAGCGAGGATGAGAATGTCTGATTAAAGATTAAGATCAGATCTGAATATCGACAATTTGATCTGAATATCGACACCGTCATAACCTCAAATTATTCTTCATGATGTAGTTAGCTGACAGAGGACTGTATCTACCGAGGCATGTATCACGAGCCAAAAAAGCGTACGAGATTTCGCGGATTTCTGAAATCCCTCGAAATTTGGTAGGGATTTCTGGATTTCTTGTGGGATTGTCCTGGATTTGTGGGATTTCAAAGAGTTTCTTCTACAGAGATATGTGCTGAAACTAAATCTATTTTGCAATATGCACCCGATTTGCATCATTGACAAGGCTTTTCAGGGGGTTTTCACTTAAGTTTACTGATGTTCTAAGAGATTTTTGTGAGCAATCCAATCTGGCAAAGCATCTGTTTCGAATTAGCCTCGAATTCAAGTGAGATACGATGACGTCATGAAAGACGTCATGTACATGATCTGTTGAGAGCCTCGCATTCAGACACTCAATAATGTGTGCTCAGTGGCTACGAGGCTATACCTTTTCAGTCCTCCGCAGAGATTCAGCTAATTTCATCCGCAGAATAGCAACAGCAAAAAAGAACAAGAAACAAACAAGCATAAGAATCCCTGATTGCAGCACGAAAATCTGTTTATCGAAGCATGCATGCCACAAATGATCCTTGATGATGTCGTTTTGTTGATATTTTGCAAATCTGCCAACAATAATCTTCGACATTAGTCAATGAATCACTGCCAAGATGGGGTACACTTCCTTGCATGGAAGCATTTTAGCAAAGCTCTTATTGTTGATTTTTTGCCCAATCCAACCTTTCTGATGAATATATCGAGGGCATTTTCGAAGTGCCTTTGGCACGATTCGCGCAAATTGTTTTTCACGTCTGAATAACTCGAGAACTTTCGAGAACAGTCAGCTTTAAGATGAGGGAAAGGGTGTTGAATGCTCCTCAGTTATGAGTCGGCAAAACATACGGGTCGATTGAAGAGATTCTGCTGCCTCAATGCGGGTCGACTTCTAACTTAGAGCCTGTTGTGTGAAATGAAACAAACTGTTAACTAACATTTGCCTAAATCCCGGTGTAAATTTCATTCAGCCCCGCCCCGCCCATTTCATCGGACACGGATATGGACGCAGAGGATCGAATCTGAAGCATCCCCCTAGTTTCATATAATTCCAGCATGAAACAATTAAAATAGAAAAAATTCTGGCACAGATACAAATTGCTCAATATCTGCGGGACATTAATACAAATTTGGTCTGAATGACCATTAATGATCCTGTTTTTCGATCGCTCGCCATAAAGCATGAAAAGGGCCGATGTCAACTTTTTCTTGGTTTTCTATGCGCAGGGGGATAATCATTGGATAATTGCGTGCCAAACGCACTTTTTCTTGTCTTTGTGCTAATTATCTGCGATAACATGCTGATCAATCACACTAATGCGTTACTGACGGACTGACTGACTTCGAAGTCGCTTCTTAGATTACAAAGTACTTTGTAATCAAAAATGGCCTGATGATGACACCTCATGGGTTACAGTTTTGGTATAGTTTTGTACTTGAGTTTTTGGGCATTATATGCAGCATCCGTAGGTTTCAGGTTTTTGAAGCCACATGGTCTGTGCAATTAATTGAGATTGAAGAACCATCTTTAAAAATGTCAAAAGATCCACTGAAAATGTTAGAAATAATCAAAAACTACTGATGAAAATGGAAGATTTAGTTCAAAAGTGCCGTTTTGGGTTTTGCTTTCTTTGCTTCCGAGTTTTTGCTAATATTGGTCCTGGTTTGTGGGTTGTGGTACCCCCAAAATCCCCCTCCAATATGAGGTGCTTGGTACCTATATTGCTCTCATTTGCATAATAAACACTCCTGCTTACTTAAGAAACAATATTCTAAACATCTTCTGATCAGTTTTCAACTTTTCAGTCAAAACAGTTAAAATTAAAAAAAAATTAAAATAAGCAATAATAATAAAAATATAATGAAAAGAAATAACGAAAAAAAGAACTTTCACAAAAAAATTCTAGGCTTTAACATTAAGTATTATGTTAGTTTTTGCCGAACTCGGTTAACTGTATTTCATTCAGTACTCAATTTCCATGATTGTTTTTGAGGCCTTGTCATGAGAAAAGCTGTAATGGCTTATCTACTCAATAAATTGTCTTCAATTCGTGACCGAGTTCCATTTTTTCATCATACATACAGTATCAACCCTCTATCTTATAGGTCACTCCAAATAAAGTAAGATCCCTCTTTGATTATTTTTTTAATGTTTTCAAACCTACAGTACAAGCCTTGCGCACATTAACATGGTTTTCCTGCCTAAGAATTCTCAATAATAAAAAAAAAGAATTCTTGTTTAAAAAATTTACAATCTTTCATATGGCTCAACAATCCTTACCATAATGTGAAGAATTCTTGAAAATCTTTGAAAAATTCTTGTCATGTTAATGTGCACAAGGCCTGTACTGTAAGCTTACCAACATGTCTATGTACAATTTGGAAAGAAAATGCTACACTCGACCAAACATTTGTTACTATTTTATCAAATGATTTACAACAGGCGCTCTATTTATCCCCCTCTCGATTATGTCCCCTTCCACTTACATCAAATGCCAGAGGTTACCAAATATTTTTCATTTATTTAGCTAAACAAGTTTGAATGTTAATTTTGATATGGTTTGAGATAAAAACTGCGTTGAATTTGTGTACTTTACTCGTAAACTTGTATGTTGATTCTGCAAAATATGAGGCGAAAGACTCAAAAAGCTTTTATTTATAGCCATGTCATTTGACTTTTGTGAATAAGCCCCCACTCTTGTAAGCCCCCCTCTGGAGTCTCACGAATTAAAAAAGCATTAAAGTATAGAATTTTTGTTAAGTAAAATACCAGGTTCCTTTGCAGCCTCATCAGTTTCCTCAGTTGCTCGCTCTTCTGAAGTCCCTGTAGTCTCTGCAGATGCAGTGTCTTTTAAAGTATCTCTAGATGCAGTATTTGCTCCTTGAAAGTAAACAAAATGGAGCATTTATAACCTTGACTGTTGAATTAACGAATCACTTCCTAGGTAAAAGTTGCTTACATCTACGGCAGTTCCTACTGATTCATATTACAGCAGATTCTGCTACTCACAGATTACCATAGTCTGCGGTTTTCCTCAATTTGTCCTCTCCCGTAGAGGTCGCACCGCAGACTAAGATAACCATGGCTTAAGCTTTGCAGCTCCTTTCCTTCAAGAAAAAGTTCCATCAAAGAAAATATGCTAGATTCAGCATATGAACATGGGTAGTTAGACACCGCAGTTGTACTTACACTGCCTTCATGATAAGAGTGATTTCCTCCTGTATAATCAGTTGTATAATAATGTCCTTTTCTGTTTCCTATCCATGTGTCAGCCGCCAGTTTGAAAGTTCTGTTGTTAAGGAGGTTCTGTTGTTAACTCCTCTGCAGAATTATATATTATCTATTAGAAAACAAATTTCTTCCGCAGAAGCATATTAGTTGCGGCGCTCCTCTATAGAAGCACACATGCAGTGTCTAACCACCCATGATATGAACAGGAGAAGTATGAGCATTTTATCATTCATGGCTAATCACATCAAGCTCCTTCAAAACAAAAACTCAAATATTCAAATTTAAAATAAATTGAAGGTGTTGTGGCACCGAGTTGTAATCCACTGCATTTGTACCCAGAGCAATCAGGCGGATGGCATTTGAGCCCCCATCAAAACCTCTTGAGCATCATGATAAGGGGCCACCAACTCGATTAGCGCTTATCTACTTCTGCGATCCCAGCGCTTGGTGCTAAACCCACAAATTTATCTTCACCTTCAATACCAGCTTCAGCTTTCTTTTCTTCTTCGTCACCTTCAGATAGCGTTGGAAGTGATTCTGTGAGTTCTTTTGGCATTGGCCTTGGAGTTTCATCAACAACAACTGGTTCAGCCAATGCTCTTTCAAGTGCTTCTTGTTGTGCAATTAGCCTTTGTTCTTCTTCCATTNACTTTCTGCACTCTGGGTCAAATCAAATCAACGCTGGGTCGAATCAGTTTCTTATGAAATAATATGTGTGCACAATTTTTCAATTAATTTAATTCAATGTAAAAGCGTTAATTCAACTATGGAATTGTATTCAAAAATCGTTTCACATAGAAGGGCGTGGTCCAAACATTGTAAAGAAAAAGGGCGTTCCCTAAAAAATAAAGGGCGTGGCCCGAAAAATTTTCCGGGGGCTTCGCCCCCGGACCCCGATTTCGACACCGCCCCATATACCTGCCTTTGCGGCTTCGCCGCAACCTAACCCTGTCACCAAATTTCCTGGATCCGCCCCTGCGGATGGCATTTGAGCCCCCATCAAAACCTCTTGAGCATCATGATAAGGGGCCACCAACTCGATTAGCGCTTATCTACTTCTGCGATCCCAGCGCTTGGTGCTAAACCCACAAATTTATCTTCACCTTCAATACCAGCTTCAGCTTTCTTTTCTTCTTCGTCACCTTCAGATAGCGTTGGAAGTGATTCTGTGAGTTCTTTTGGCATTGGCCTTGGAGTTTCATCAACAACAACTGGTTCAGCCAATGCTCTTTCAAGTGCTTCTTGTTGTGCAATTAGCCTTTGTTCTTCTTCCATTGCTCTTTGTCTTTCCATTTCTATTCTATTTTCTTCTCTTTCTATTGCTAGCTGCATGAGCTCTTCCTTTTTCTAAAGGAAAGGAATTGATTAATTCAATAAAATCTGCATTAGACCTCGAATCAATCAAATTTGCATTAGAATCTTTCACGCTCTTCATAACAAACATATTCAAAAATATAGAAGACTTTCAAGCAACTATTTTTAACATATTGTTTCTTTTTTAATGGACATTATTATATGCCCACTTTCTGTTATACTATACAATACTATACAATACTATTTTGCTGTATGTAGGTGAGAAACCTGTCATCACAGATCCTTGCATTCATTGCATCATATCACACGGCCGTCGCATTCATAGACTTGCGTTAGCGGTAATGGCTTCGCTGGAAAATGATCATTAAGTAAATTGGTTTTCTCGTTAGTATATATATAGCAAGTATTTAGAGATTATGAGAACACATCATTTGTATGAGATTATGTTTTCGTCATGTTTCTGTTTTATTTTGCTCTTAAGATTTTATTTCTTAATTATTCATATTTGAATTTGACATTGGAAAGGGAATTTTATGCCGATTCAGAAAATGTAGTGGTTTCTAATAGCAATAACTTATGTGCTTTTTAATAAAATAGATTTTGAACATTGCACTGAGAAATTGAGGAAAACAATGCAAAGTACAGCGAAGTAAACGGTGTGTGGGGACGAGTGCAGTTTAGCGGGCGGCGCTAAATTTCATATTCCTTTTGCAGATATTGAGCTAAACAAACCCCTAACCCTAACTTACCCCCAACTAACCCTAACTAAATCTAACTTACCCTACCTAACTAATACCTAACTTATCCTCAACTAAACCTGAAAACCCTTTTCTAAAACTAACCCTATTACCCTTATACCGCGTATGACATACAACAACACAACATTCGAATGCCGCCCGCTAAACTGCACTCTAGCCCAAACAACAAACTGAGAGTATCATTATCAAACAGTCCAGTGAGAGGAAAGATTGATATGGTAGGCCTATTATAATTATGATGGTGCTGTTGTTTTTTTGTTGGAGAGCCTATGGCTATACCTGTTTATCATATTCCCGATTTTCAACATATTTTCTCAGCCAGAGAGCCAAATATTCAATTGCATCATGCGGTCGTCTTTGTGAAACTTCAACTAAACCTCGTGTTAGTGCATCGCCAACATGTTTCTTCAAGTATTCGGAATCCATCCTTCCACTCTCTTCACGGGCCTAAATGAAAATGGCGGGTTGTTGTCTGTTCCCATGGAAATACAGCCTAACCTCACTCCCGTGTAAACGGGGAGTTACGGTACGGAGGCGCCTCAGGACTATCTTTAAAATTCTGGTGTTGAAATCCCCCGGGCTAGGGGGGGGGGGGGGGAAGGGTGTGATGGGTACATAACATGTTGATGGTATAGGCATGTGCCAACCATGGTACTGGTGAAAGTCTATGTTTGAAAATAAGAGATAATGATTTGGCTTTAGCTGTGAAGACAAAATATCTTGGTGTTCAGGTGGACAATAGTCTTGATTGGAAGGAGCACATTAAAAGCGTCTCTGCCAAGGTATCTAGAGCAATTGGTCTCTTAAAGTACGCAAAAAAATTTCTTCCTCAAAATTCCTTGAAAACACTCTACACTAGCATCGTCGAACCCCACTTCCGCTACTGTTGCGCTGTATGGGGCTGCTGTGGCACTACTGATATATCGAAACTTCAGAAGCTTCAAAATAGAGCAGCTAGGATCATCACTAATAGCAGTTTTGACGCCTCTAGCAAACCACTGATTCAGAATCTAGGCTGGAGAACAGTTAGTGACATTATTAAACACGAAAGCAGGACGATGGTGTATAAGTCTATCAACAATCTAGCACCCCAATATATGAGTGAAATGTTCACAAGAAATTCGTTAGGTGCAGCACGACAGCTACGCAATACAAACACTGACTTAAAGCTGCCAAGGAAAAGCACATGCAATGGGCAGAAGTCATTTTCGTTTAGAGGTGCTAAACTTTGGAATAGCCTAAATACTGAAGCTAAGCAGGCAACCTCTCTGAATCACTTCAAATCTTTGATTTAAGCATTTCCGTTTTGATTTTATATTAGTTTGATAGCCCAGTTTTCATTATATACTTTAGACTTTAAAAAACGAAAAAATATTGTAAATAAAAGTAGACAGATTAATGTAAAGAATAGAAAAATATTGTAATAGGGTATTAAAAATTAATAAGGTAGGGGAGGGTTGGGTTGGGTAGGGGAGGGTAGGGTATGATAGGGTAGGGTGGGGAAGGGTGGGGAAAGGTTGGGTATGGTAGGGTAGGGTAGAGTATGTTATGGTATTATGTTCGTTTTCTTTATCTAGATTTGTTGTAACTATTTTTTTTCCTGGTATTTTAAACGCATGGCCCCTTGTAAACCAGCATTGCTGAATGGGCTACCATGCTTAAATAAATGATGATATGATATGATATATGGGTGGGCTTTGGCCAAAAATTCTCTAAACAAGAGTCATTTTTCGGACAGATTTTTCTTAAACATGGGTCGGTTTGGCTGAAATCGGCAAAAAAAAATGTTTAAAATGGTCAGTTTTCCGCCAAAATTCATCATAAAAATGGGTAGGAAGGCAACATATTCAAAAGCAAATTCCATGTATAGCTAGAAGATCTTTTATTTTAAAAGTTGCTGATAAGAAACTAAAAACAAATAAGTTCAAGGAATTGTGTGGCGTAGTGGTGTGGGTGCGGTGCGGCGCAGTGGTGTAATTATCTGACTTTGGAGCCACAAAGAAACCTGCAAGTATATAACTAAAAGAGGAGAAGATGAAAGCTAGACAAATTGCAAATATTTAGGAAGTTTACTGGACATGGAAAAGAAATAAATCGAAGAAAAAACAAGCCACAAACGTATATGACCGACTAAAATACAGTTTTGAGAGCAGAAAAACATAAAAAAAAAGACAAAATTGAGAATATTTAAAAGCCATGTTGAAAGCATATTCACATGCAATTGTAGTGGACTTTAAAAACAGAACATGAAAAGACCAGCGATACATTTCAAAGAAAACAAATGAGAAGAATTAATCTGATTTGGCAAGATAAAGTCAGCAACGATATACTTTACAAAAGAAACAAATTCGACTGCATGAAGTAAGATAGTAATACAAAGAAGATTGACATGGTACGGTCACTTATTAAGATAACCAGGAGCCACATCGGCAAGGAAGTAATTGAAAGAAGCGAAGAAATCTTGCAAAAAACCAAGAGGTGGACAGAAAACTACCTGGCTCAAACAAATAGAAAAAGATCTAGAGGAGGTTAAATTTTAAAAGGATGCTTAAAAAGATGGTAGCCTTAGCACAATAGAAATGAAAGAATATGAAAAAATGGCAGAAAATCGACATCTTTGGAGAGTAACAGTGGACTGCGCAATGTCTTTGTAGGCGGAAAGTGTAACTGACTATGATGATGATGATGGAGCCAGAACAGTCAAGGGAGCGGGGTTCAAGCCTCACCGAATCGATTAGGTCTTCTGTACTTCTGCGATCCCAGCTCTTGGAGCTGAAAACAGCAAATTCAATTTCACTTCAAACTTCACCTTCAAATTTTGCAAGAAAATTCCTTAAAAGAGTAAATTTCTTTCCAGCACATTACTTCTCTCACAGCATCATTATTTGCACAAATTGCGTGATTCCCGTCTGTATATAACAATATTTAAATGAGCTTCAAACAACAATGTGGAATTGTTGTTACGAAATCACATCGTATTAATAGACAGTAAAATAAAGGCTTCATTGGGACTTGGAAAATGATTCAGAATCTTACTACTAAAATTAACGTGAAGCTTGCTTGCAGCAATATAGAACTTACTCGTGACTATAGTCTGACAGTTCACGCTGAGAAACTGAATGTGCTATTTCTTGTTCGTGCTTTAATATCTGTAGTATCCAGTACTATGGACACCCTATAACACTGTAATTGTTTAGTAGATTTTGTGTAAATAACCATGTCGTACGATTGTATATTCAGTTCAGTACTACACTAGCATGATACTGCGTCCATAGCCTCTCGCCTTCTCCATCTCGGGGATATTACAATATCTATAATATATATCATTTATGTATGTCATCATGTTTGATACTGAAATGTATAAAAACATAAAACTCTGTGTAACTAAACCTTACAGGAAATCTAAGCATATAATATTGGCTCAAGCCACGTGCGGTCAAATTCTAGCCTATCAGATATCAGTATTTCCTGTTGACGTAGATCAGTTACCCAAATATGGCATGGCACGTGTCATGGCCTATTGTCTTTGCATGGCTATTTTTACCAATTGCTTATATGTGCCTAAATTCCCTTTGAGGTTAATGTAACCCTCCAGACAGCGATTAAGAAACTCTATTTTCCACGACCGTTCCTTAAACTATACCAAATAAAATTTTACGTTATTCGAAGCAGAATAAACGCGGAATACCATAAAAATATAACCAGTTGCTTAAATAAAAACGCATATGATTTATTGCAGATTTTAGGCGAAATCGACCACCCTTGCGAAAAAATCTTGGTGTACCCCATCGGGCATTGTTCGACCAAAATTATCTATTTACCAAAGACTTAAGGTCCTGAACTGCAAAACAGTGTCACGAATTTTTAATAAAACGTACTGTCTTGAAATAATGGCAATTTTAAATTAATGTTAATGTCTGAAATGTCTTTTTAACTTTCACACCCTTATAAAAGTCGGA
>REGM01000197.1:219757-241547 GCA_004194415.1 Aurelia aurita | reverse complement strand
CCCCCCCCTAGTCTTCCTAGAGCATCAAATACCCTAGGCTTGATAGGGTTAAACCATCAGATTATGACGAAAGCGAAAGATCAAGAATTTTTTGTCTGAAGGGTTACAGTAACCTTAACTAAGGTACATTAAGGTTACTGCCCTGGTTAATATGACCAAAAGTATCATTTTCAGTTTTTTCCTTTTATCAATAATGCAGGGTCGAAGCTACAATTTGAAACCCTCCCAGTCAATATCTAAGCACTGGAAGTAATGATAATTCTTAGTTACAGATAAGAAACTAAAAGTTACAGTAGAGATTTATTCCTAAATAGGAAGGGATTAATGATAATCACTTGACCTTCAAGATGAAATGATTGAGTGTTAATCCACCTGTGGGATGTCAACTTTCGCAACTTTGCCGCGTTGTTTCGATTTATTGACATTAGTACTTAGTCACACGCTTCATGTTGCTAATGGCCTTGACCCGATTTATTTTGTGGTCTGATCAACACTGAAGTCACGTTTTAAAGAACCTTCACTAAAAGCCAGCTTTCTCGGAACTGAAAAGTCCTCTAGTAGTAGGTACTAAGTTTCTACTTAGAACCCGCATGACCAATCAAACGATGAGAAATTTGGCACAGTGGGAGATAATGCATGTAGCTACCAAAGTGTGTCTGCGTTTTTTTGACGATCAACTGGTCTGGATTTTAGACCGAACAAAGCTACCGGGAGGGCTAATAAACTTAATCCAATTATTGCGGAAGCTATAGCTTACGAATTGGATATTATATCAAAATTCTCAGACACAGTTTGGTAAACAAGGAAACGATCTATCGGCTTAAGTTATTTTCATGATTCTACGGTGTTGCTGGGGGTTCTAAATAGCCTTTGAAGGAAGGGTATCTTAAAATCATGATAACTTTGATAAATGATTTACTGACGCTTTTTTCAACTGGATTTCCACATGGGGGTATTCCTAATTAAATTACGCATCGAATGATGTATGGGTTCGCTATCATCCACGCACAGTACGGTCCCTTGGAGGAAAAAACTGAAATTACTGCCGTGAGGGTGGGCAGTAACCTTAAGTGAAAAGGCAACACGAACACAAAAAGTGTTGAATTTTCTCTTTACAGGGACTGTATTATATGAAAGAATAACTGGAAGTTATTGTAAGTTTTTTATGCATTTGTAACCCTGTTAGAAATTCTTCTAGATGTGCCCGAGATGTTTCCGACGTGGATTTTCGTTAATTTCTGACAAAGCATTTTCAAGTTTCGGTTTTGCAAATTTGCAGAAATTTTTGCATTTTCTCTTGCTAGAGGACGGTTACAAACGAGGAGATCTCACATAGATTGACAGAAAATTTCGAGACTTTCCATTGCTTTTGAAATTCTAAAACAAACTCTGGAGGTATCGAAAATTTTGGAAAATTTCACAAACTTATCTTTCAACGCTCAAATAACTCAGGGATATAAAAACATGAATAAAGATTGAGGTGCCATTTTCTTGGAAAAGGATATATCAAATTGTCTCTTTACTTTTTCACAAGAGTAAATCTTTGGGGCACTTGAATATATAAAAAACATTAGTTCTAAGATTCATAAGCAGCATTCTTGAATGTATTTGATTCCCACATATCTTTCTTCGTTGGTTGAATCATCTTGCTTTGCCGTTTCTTCAACTTGCAAACAACAAATACCAACAAAGCAACAACCAGAAGAGAGCCAATCACAGAAGAGACCACGATAACAACCAAATTTGATTTGGTTGTAGTGCAAGATTTATCTGCAAAGAAAAGGCATGGTATTTCAGGAGAAATTCTAACAGAAGTTACTTTATAGAGGGTTGAAGGAATGGTTTACGTCTTAATAATGGAATTAATTTTTTTAACAAATCTTGGTCATTGTCAACTTGTCTACGTTTCGGTTTTGCTGTCCATGAACCCCAAATCTTGGTCATTGTCAACTTGTCTACGTTTCGGTTCTGCTGTCCATGAACCCCATGAACCCCATGAACGTTCTCCCTGCATTTTGCATATTCACCTCTCCCATTGCCATCAAAACTTGTTCAGGCAAAATCAAAGACGGCTATTGCAAGGATTAAGCAATGCTATGTTGACAGAGGAGGAAAGAAACATGGGGGAATTCGTAGTATGACTACATGGCTCAAATTTTTCCATGTGTCCTTTTACTTTTGAAATGATGTTAATTGTTACTCTATGTCAATGAAAACTGAGAACAATTATTTGCTGAGATACCTGGCATTCCTGTATCAATGCTAGGAAAGAGTCAGCCCTATTACATTGAATCCCATCAATCGCTACCTCCACAAATACCACAACCCTCCACCCGTTAAAAGATCAGGACTCGTGTAATAAGTACTAGAAGAGAGTTAATTAAAGATGCATAAAAGCGCACCAGTTCACTTAAGAAGTTGTTAACTTACCTGCCGTAAACGTCGTCCTACTAGAATTTGGATCACATTTCGAGCATCGATCTGAGGAGGCACTTTCATCAGATGTAAAGCAATAACCATTGATATTGCATGTACCACTCTGAAGAAAAAGGTGAGATCCCTCTGCTTATTCTCAAAACAAAGTCACAGAAATTGGTGTTAAAGTGAATGACCTGAGTTAAAAGATGAGATCTCATAGGTTTATACATAGCCTATTGTATTTGATCATTCAAGGCGTGGGGAAAGAAAGCAAAGCCAAAGAACACAACGACATGTTTTGGTTTGTCTTTGTCCTATTTATAGACTGGCGCCTTATAGCTCAGGTCATTCACTTTAAGCTGAATTAACACCGGAAGCTTTTTTCACTAAAGACAATATATGCGTGAAAAAATCCTACCTATAATTCCGCAAATTTCTGGTAACCTTAAGGGTTATAGATGTGCAACCCTTGTGAGCCATATAGAAAAAGATATGCCTAAACATTTTTACCTTTTTGCCCCTGGAGTTTTATTCATCTATTTCAGAAGCTTAACAAATGTTCGAATAACGAACAAATATATAGGTGTTTAGGATCTGTTCTTCTCTCGATATTGGTGCTCATATCTCTTCTGAACAATCCCTCTTCGCATGCGCAGCGCTACGAGTCAATGAGCCATCCATCCAGATTTCAGGGCATATTTTGGGGCTTATTTTATTTACATTTGCGGATTGACTTATCAGCCCAGCAAGGATGAATTTCGTAAAATAAGAGAATCAGATCGTCGATAAGACAAAGCAATTTATCGTTCTGAAGAATGAATTCAACACCTTCAATGCAGCCAAGGAAAAGATTTTGCTATCTCTATTTATTTTGATTTGATTGGGTGCACTCAAAGGTGTGAAATCTATTCTTGAAAACCATAAATTTCTTTGTCTTATCAGCAATTTGATTCTTTTGTTTTACAAAACTCACCCTTGCTAGTCAACCCTCGACATCCTTTTGTTTGTTGTTGTCAATCAAAAGCAAGACATGCTGTTGTTAGAAAATCTGTCCTCGTTATCTTTGCGACTTGAGTTATCTAGCCGGTGTCCCAAAAGAAGTACTTCTGTTTTGAAAAATCACTAAAAATTGATTACAATGCCGATCTTTAAATTTCTTTTTTTGGCAAGTAGATCAAAGACCAAATTATTTTTCCAGATATAGCTAATCTTGCAATTGGTTTTAAAATTAGCAAATTGGGCTCTTTTTATCGCTGCCTGGTTTTGAAGCGTACTGCAAAAAGTATCAATGATTACCAGTTTAATTTATTTTTGTGTATTAAGCTTCTAGTTTGGACATAAATGTCAGAAAGAAAAGCAAGCTATCATTGTAGACTACTCTTAGGAGTTACGATTGATTCAAAGTTAAACTTTCGGGATCACGTAACACACGTGTGTAAAAAGACAAATCAGAAAACAAGGGCTTTCTCTCGTATTACACGATATCTTGATTTAGACAAGGCCAAAACCCTCTATCATGCATTTATCCTCTCAAACTTCAACTACTGCCCGTTAATTTGGATGTTTTGTGGGAAGACTGCAAACACTACAATCAACCGGTTACATAAACGCGCACTGAGAGCTCTGTATAGGGATTATGATGCAACGTTTGAAGAGCTCCTGAGAAGATCGGGCGAGTTAACTATCCACTGCAAAAATTTGCAAAAATTAATGCTGGAAATATATAAATGCATAAATGATGCATGCCCCTCCTTCATGCTCGAGTTCTTCAAGCCGAAAGATTCCAACTATAATCTGCGAATAAATAACCTCCTGCAGCTCCCTAAAACCAATACGTTAGTTTATGGGAACAATTCATAATCATTTAGAGGAAGCATTTTATGGAACACGCTATCTGATATAATAAAAATTGCCCAAAACACGAAACAATTCAAAGTTATGATTAAGAGCTGGAAGGGAGATACGTGCAATTGCAACATCTGCAGATGATGTGTATATAGATTCATGTATATATTTATGTTTATATTATAGATTTTCACTTTGTATTGTAAATAGTTGGTATTTATTAGTTTTGCTTAAAAAAATTCCTTTCACCAACTGTAAAGAAATTAATTATTATTATTATATATATGACTCTTAGGCAAGATTTACGATGTTGCTTAAAATTTATAGCTCAGAAAAAGATTTTTCAGCCTGTTATTTTATACCCTTTTAAGTACTGAAAAGAAGCATTTTATAATCTTTAAATATATGTCGATAACTGACAAAAGAGATCAAAAAGAAAATTTGATGATAGGTTTGATAATCGAATTTTGGTGATTTTTTAAACGGGAGTACTTTTTTGGGATACTCGGTAGATAGCACCTAGCTTCCTGAAATCAAAAGATATTGACATATGCTTTGTATCAGCATTTAGGTTGGAGCCCTGGTAGTACAAAGAAAATACCTTGATAGCACATTCAGATGTACTGCCATTACACATCATACACTTCGAGTCAAATATCACATATGGAATCTTCGCCTTGCTGTAGATCTTTTGGTCGTTCGAAATTTCGAGAAGATAGCCATCATAAGGTTTTCCAATACTCTTCTTTGCATCGCCATTCACATGCACGGAATGTGTTTTTAATTTGCACAGGACTTCACCAAAACTTAGCAGATATCCTTGCGTCGTTGATGTTACAGTTGTCTTTTTGTATCCTGTGCTTGAAATCTGTGGAAAGACCAAGTAATCAGCAGACATGTAAAAAGTTTCTGCCTGGGTTAGATATGCTAACAAAAATCTGTTCTAAAGCAATGAAGACAAAGGTAGTTTAACGAAGAGCTCTTAGATCTGATTTACTTATAGCTAACCTTCTAAAATCAATCGAACATCCTTTTTCGAGTTTGCTCGTATTTTTGTTTGCTGATATTTATATGTTTGTGAGAGTTTTGGTCAGAGTATGTTTTATTCGTGATAGCAAATGCTTACAAATTAATGTGCTGCCCAAGCTTGTTAACATTGGTGTTTTGCTGATCCTTCTGAGTTTGCTTTTTTCTTTTATTCTCGCCTTTGCACTGAGTTTGTTTTTGCTCTTGCGTTTGCATTTTGTGTTTGCTCTTGGCTTTGCTTTTGCGTTTGCGTTGCATTTGCGTTTACGCTTGAGCTAGCATAAGGCTCAAATCTTTAAAAAGGTGGGTGTGAAATTCTATTACATTTTTCTTTGAATTAAATGGCTTGAAAGGAACTTAGGGTACTTTACTGTAAATCTGTCGTGGAAATATTTCGATATCTAGATTATTTTCAAAATGGCAGCATTTATTATATTTGAGGCTGTGACGTCATCAAATTTCTAAATCCTAAACCAGAAGAGCGACAGATTTCTGCTTGCCACCATATTGTAGACCTTCATAACCTATGGTTTCCTTGAAGATTTTATCATGTTTCCTCTATTGATTTAGGATTTACGGCGATTTTAATTTTTTCAAAATTTTCCATGAAGTTTTTCAACAAAAATAAAAACGCCGCCATTTTGAAAATAACAAAGATATCAAAAAATTTCCACGACAGATTTACAGCAAAGTACCCTAAGTTCCGTTCAAATCATTCAATTCAAAGAAAAATGTAATAGAATTTTACACCCAGCTTTTTAAAGATTTGAAAGATTTGAGCCCTATGNTGTTTGCTCTTGGCTTTGCTTTTGCGTTTGCGTTGCATTTGCGTTTACGCTTGAGCTAGCATAAGGCTCAAATCTTTAAAAAGGTGGGTGTGAAATTCTATTACATTTTTCTTTGAATTAAATGGCTTGAAAGGAACTTAGGGTACTTTACTGTAAATCTGTCGTGGAAATATTTCGATATCTAGATTATTTTCAAAATGGCAGCATTTATTATATTTGAGGCTGTGACGTCATCAAATTTCTAAATCCTAAACCAGAAGAGCGACAGATTTCTGCTTGCCACCATATTGTAGACCTTCATAACCTATGGTTTCCTTGAAGATTTTATCATGCTTCCTCTATTGATTTAGGATTTACGGCGATTTTAATTTTTTCAAAATTTTCCATGAATTTTTTCAACAAAAATAAAAACGCCGCCATTTTGAAAATAACAAAGATATCAAAAAATTTCCACGACAGATTTACAGCAAAGTACCCTAAGTTCCGTTCAAATCATTCAATTCAAAGAAAAATGTAATAGAACTTTACACCCACCTTTTTAAAGATTTGAAAGATTTGAGCCCTATGCTCGCTTGAGCTTGCATGAGTTCGGTCTTGCGTTTGAACTGAAGTTGTGTTTGCGCCTGCATTTGTTCTTGCATTTGCAATTAGGTTTACTTGGGTTTGCTCTTGTCATCGCTGCATTTCTAAGCGTTGCTTTTTCTTATGAATCAAGTTGTGTGCTGTAACGAGGAGTTTGGCATATTGATACAGACGACATGTCACGTGACTTGATCAATTCGCGCTCGAAAATCAGACTTGGGGTAAATGAATCCATTACAAAGTATAGCGTCGCACTGGGATTTCGAGACTGTCTCGTTTATTTATCGCAATGAATTAATTCAAAAAGCTTGGAAGCTGCTCAAATTATTCAAAAACTTTAGCAGATAGATAGGCGAATGTCTGAAAGGAAGGTTGACTTTGAAGAAGCGACGAGCAAGTTACAGCCGATGGAGTTTGTGGTGATGATTACGACATTATCGTCGCAAAGGCAAGTTTCTCACAGCTTTCTTGGCCTAAATGTTTGTTTTGCTTTTAAAAACAGCATGTTCGTGTGTTTATTTCATTGGTTTAGGTCTGACAGACAATTGCTACCTATCCTTTCCCTACTCACTATCGCGAGGTAGAATAGAGGAGCAATTTCATGCAACTTTTTGCAAATTTCCTATAGAAACCTATAGAAATTTTCTGAAGATATACCCCAAAACAAGATGGCCTCGTGTTTTCAACGCTGCTGTGACGTCATGCCGTCTGTATCAATTGTGCATTTCATCGATTTATGTTTGCAGAAATTTAAGATTAGCAACGAAAATGTGCATTGCAATGCGTTTCATATCGCCAAATTGTGCCAAAGATATTTGCATTGTTTGTAATATGCTAGAATTAAAATTTAAACCCCTTTCCATTACCGTTATTTTAGTAGCTCGACACACAAGTTGATCAGAGTCCATAAAATCATATCCAGCGATTCGAACAATATGACAATTATTCCTCATTCTGACATCACATAGGCCATTTGAAGCGATGGACAAGACAGTGGGACCTCCATTTCTATCTATCGAACAATCAGCCGATGTGTAATTAGCATCACAAATACAACTAGCATTCACACATTTTCCATGACCACTGCACAAATCAGGGCATAGAGTGTTTGCTATCTCCATAGGTGGGCCTACAGTACCATTCTTGTTTGGGTCTGACTTCCAGTATGACGTATTTTTTAGGAATATCTCCTCACAGGCGTCTTGCATTGCTCGGACTGCCGAGGATGAGAAGGCCTCGTTGTCTGTGATCTGTAGGAGAATGATATACGAGAATTGTAGCTTGAATGAAAATCATATTTTGACAGCCAACTATAAAGGAATTTTTGCTCGTGTTTCTAAACTGTAAAAAGGCCGAATTAACTTAAAAAATGAAGTTCATTTTGGTACCCTTGATAGAAAATTTGCAAGACTGTAACGCTAATGTCTTCAGAATGTAGGTTTCTCACATCTTCAAACATTGCATCTTCAGGTAAAATAAAATCCAATCAGAAAAGACTGTTTCAGATATTATTGACCATTGTTGTAATTTTTAATCATCCTTTCTGGCACTTAGTTGAGTATAAAGTGGCTACACTAGCCATTAGCTACTCAAAAACAGTACAATTAGAAAAATTGTCTGAAAAGGGTCCGATGACAGTATTTTTTTTTCAAATCGTGTGAAGCTTCATATTCGACACGTTTTTCTCATCGGCTAAGGAACAAATGCCAAACAGATATTGTTCAGAGTATTTTAGAACATTATCTGATACCATATTTCCTATTAAGAACTTTAGTATTCTCAGATCATTTATAAATAAAATTCAATATTCACCTGGACATCTTCTATGCATTGGCTAATAAATGAGCTAAAGTTGAATGTTGAAATAACAGCACAGATTTTGCCTGGCTCGGAATCTTTCACAGCTTTGGTACAATACAACATTACATTGTTCTTTGTTTTACCGCTCTTAGTAGGCCAGCTTGGGACAGTGACATTAAATGGGGCAGGATCATAGATATAATTACTGAAATCTTCATCATCTGGTAGAAGGATACTGTCTTCAACTGCTCTTCGTTTTCGTTGGGTACATTTGTGGCTAGAAGAGGAGCCGAGATTTTTCCAGCCTTGCAAACCAATCGAATAGTTAGGACGATTTGCTGCAGATTTGTATCCACAATTGACAGTTGATTTTCCATTTGCTTTTAAAGTACAAGTGCAGTATCGTTTCTTTGTCACGGGTTTGCATTTAGCGTCACTCTCTTTGTAGTAAAATAAGCTTTTACCAGTTGGGATTCTGCAAGATTAAAATAGGTTTAAGGAGAAGGTGGTTTTACTGTTAGAGCGTAGGCAGCCTTTTGAAATTATTGAAATTAATTTTGATAAGGTTTCATCTTTGAATCCTTCAAAACTGGCCTAAAATCCTTGACTTTGTTCAACTCGCCAACGTTTCAACCTCAATTAAAAAAGTCTGGCACAACTGAAAGACACAGTCTAAAGATTACAAAGTTATCAAGCAGGCTCTTTGATTAAAGAGAATCTAAGCATATATAAGCCATTTATAAAAATAGCCGTGCAAAGACAATAGACCTTGACACGTGCCGAGCCATATTTGGGTAAATGATCGAGATCATCAGGAAATACTGACATCTGATAGGCTAGAATTTGACCGCAGGTGGCTTGAGCCACTTTTATATGCTTAGATTCCCTTTAAGATATCTCAACGGAGTTTAATTTTGAAAGCCATGGGGCTGAAATGTTGTCACATTCGATTTAGAATTTTAGGCAATGCTTGAAGGCTTCTGTGCTGAAAACTTTCATACAGCCAAATCTTACTTTTAGTTGAAGTTTGAAAAGCTATGAGCGGCCTAATAGATGCAAAATTTCACACTACTTGTCTACAACTGGATTAGAATCACTACATATTCCCAGTTATTGCAACAACAACAGCAACAATTCTTTCGCTTTTTTACACTTTTTAATTGAACTGAATTGTTTGGTCAAACTGTTAGTTTGAGCGTCTATCTGTCTATCAATAGCGATAACTACGACTACATCATCAGTCTACAACTGGGCATTCCAATTTCATCTTTTCCATAAATCAATACTGAACTTACTTCCAACTTTCAGTGAAGCCACCTGGAGCTTGAAAGCCGACACCCATAGTCCGGTATACTTTCCCATCTTTGCTTTTCATATCATCATACATGTTATTATCAAATGTTCCACATAGGCCTACGGTGCAATTGAAGTCATCACTTGGCACTTGTACCACTAGATTGGCGTAGTAGACATTGCCATACCAACGATAATTGTCCATTCGGATAAATGCTCCTGACGGGAAAGTGATCTAAAATTTCCAAAAAAAGTATTGCTAGTTTGGGAGTCGTACCGTGAAAATCAGATATAAAACTTTTCAGACCCTTTATCCCCAAATGATAAATAAATAAATACCAAATGAATAAGGTGATCTCTTACCTGGTCAGGATTATGCAAGTTTGAAATATGCCCATTGTGCTCATTATACAGGATATCATTGACTTCAAATAGTAAATCAAAGCCCATCTCCGTTTTACAATTGTCGCAAGGACTGAGTTTGCATCCAAATTGTCAGTTTTTGAGGTAGATCGTTGGACAAAATATCCCAACTGAGAAACAGACAACTTGATTAGAAGCATTGTAAAAAATTTACTGATTTTCGGATTTCATGGACTTTTGGACCGCATGATTTAACTGCTATCGTCTTTAAATGAGACAAAGAAACAAAAATTTGCATGTTTGAATTTACTGAACATACCTTAAAGCTTTTGCCGTTAGGGTCCCGTTTGATAAATGTCCCCTCAGCTGGTTTCTGTTTACTGGCAAATCGAGCTCTTGGAATACCATCTCGACACATGTCAACAACGATTACGTCATTTCCTTCTCGTGCAGCAATGCCACAGTTACAAGTTACGGCAGCACATTTCCATGTTCTCACGTGAACCTAAAACGACAGTTCTTAACTAAATTCAAAAACATGTTTATGCAGATTTTGAGAGGTCGATTCGGGTGCAACAATTAGAGTGCATTAAATTGCTTATCCTACATTTTGCAAAACTCCTTCCTTCAATTTCAACAAGTTCGTGAGAAATATTCTCCTTGAAAACAAGAACCAAATGGTTTACCAAATTCAAAATTTGGCTTTCTATGCACGAGGAAGCAATGCAGCATTTTTATTCCATAATAGCTATCGAATCAAACACCTCGATATCTCAATACTAGGGTGAACTCTCAGTTAGAGGGCCTTTACATGAGAAATTGCTTCTTTTTCTTTGCGTTTACATGATATCTCAACACGGGTTGAGATAAGGTCACATGACATGAATGCGGTCACAAACAATAGAAGCAGGAATGCGAGCCCCATTCAAAAAGTTGATTGATTGCGGAAATAGATTCCATTTCCTTTGTTCACATTCTAATCTTTGATTTCAACACGCCCCGAGCTGAAATTATTTGCGTAAGCTCTAATCTCAACCCGTGCTGAACTTCACCACGGGTTGAGTAGGCGAGTTGAGTTCAGCCCGTGTTGAGTTTCAACTCGCCCTCCTTAATTTCATTAAAGAGCAAGCATAAAGTAAATTGACACTAATAACAGATTGATGTAAGATTACCTCAAAGATACGGCACGTACTATTTACAAGAACATAATCACCAACTTTATAATGATTGTAGTATCTGAAATAAAATGGAATATGAAGATGCAAAAATCTAGATCCTTTGAAACATGCTAATGAATATATATATCATAGAAAATAATAAAGATACTGCATTTTCGGAATAAAGATCAATAGGAGAACTTAAAGAGACATGTGTAATCAACTGTGATACTTGTAAGAAACTTCATACGTTCCAATATGAAACCCCGAGGGGGCACTTGACCAGATTTTGATTGGGGACGTGCCACTCAAGCTTATAAAACGAACCCGTTCCTCATACCAATTTTTCAAAAATGTATACGCGACCTTATACCAATTTTTCAAAAAATGGCCTATTTATTTGTTCTTTATACCAAAATCGTGAAAATCGCTACCGTTCCTTGTACCAAAATCGTGAAAATCGATACTGTTCCTTATACCAAAATTGTGAAAACGATACCCTTCCCGATGGCACGTCCCCAGTACCAAAATATACATAGTTCCCCTCCCCCCGGGTATGAAACAAGAAATTGAAGTCAGCACACCTTCAATGCTGGAGAAACGTTTTTTTTAATCGTACAGCCCTCTATCTGGTTACGGACGAAACTGATAAGGTGGACTTACAGTTTATCGAATGTGATGAGATGAGGATCTCCACTTGAAGTGCAACGCTCAGTGTGAATGTCGATAATGATAATCTGAGAAGGAAAGAAACATGTAAGTCATTCTGTTTAGTAAAGTCTCGGGAAGGAGAAGCACATCCAAAATTCCCAAGAGTTGGTAAAAATACAATGATAAATTATCAATTTGGTATAAGATGCCACGAAAACAGAACGGCTAACTGCCACATTGTGCAAGCCATAGGGGTTTTTTAAGAGAATTTATGACTATGCAACGAAACTAGAAGGATAAATCTGAAAACTTGCTTCAATTTTTTCTGTCTAATCAAGAGTCTTGAGCATAAAATGTTTGAATTACAGTACACTCAAGAGATACGAGAATTGTAATGCCTGCTGTTCAGCATCTGTAATGGACTTAGAAATTGACCGAGGCTGATGCTTAGATCTACCCTTCTTCTTTTGATATATACTAATGACTGCCGTAAAAAACCTCTTTTGGCTTGCACAACGAGACAAGTAGCCATACTGGTTACGGGCATCTTTTGTTGCTTTGTTTGTTTGATTTGTGGCTTAACTAATCAGCCTATTGTTGGCAAACGCTAATACTGTACTTGCATCTCAATCAAAGCAACGGATGCTCTACAACATCTGCCCTTGTTCTACCAAGTATATATGTAATAATAGCACTCTAATTAAGCGGCCTCGATTTGGAAAGCTTAGAAATTCCTTTCTATTCTTCACATGAACATTTTGAACCCGGATTCGGATTTAGCACCTAAACTTTAGTATGGCTGCAGGTTTTCAAACTGCTGGCGCTTGTGATGCTCATTTTATGACGATATAAAGTTTGAAACTTTATAAGGGATTTGACCGTGAAAATCGTTCGGGGTGAAACTTTACCCTCTGAGTCATTTTTCACGGTCAAATCCCAGATGTTCAAACTTTACATCGCCATAAAATCAATATCAAGCCCACTAGCAGAATGAAAACTCGTAGTTGGACTAAACGTTGGGTGCTAAATCCGAATCCGGGCTTTAAAATTTCGTATGAAAGAATTTTGAGTAATTTCCAAAACGAGGCTGTTAATTGAAGTGAGTTACTCATGATACTTACAATGACATGAGATATGTTATGATGTTTGTTCCAGTCGCAAGGATCGATGTGTTCTAGCACTGTTATCTTAATAACCATCCTTCGATTGCCATCATTAATAAAATCTCTTTTGGCAGTTATTTCAATTACTTGCGTCTGATTGGCTGGTCCTGGTTTAAATTCAATTGTGCATAAATTCAAGAAACCATCGGTGTTGTCTTGGCCTAAATCGATCAAAACTCTGCAATGCTTTCCAAGCTGGCATACAATTGGAACAGTGGCTGTCACCGTTAGTTTTAATGGCTTGCTTGCTTCAGTTGTTGTATACTGTGATTTCTGGGGCTCTACCTAAAATAAAGATAATTTTAAAATCCCATTCTCGCTTTTGCAGTTACAATTTTCTTTGTTAAGGATGTACAAAATTTATCAAATTTTATTTTTGGCCGAACCAGCTTTTATGTATTTGTAAGTATTTAAGTGTACATATTACCCACGTGCGTGGCATCTGCAATAAACATTGGAGAATGAGTGTCGTTTCAATCAAAATAAAGTCATAAAATTATCAGTTTTGGAGTTCTTTTTCCACCATTACCACAGAAAAGATGAGCATGTGTCAGTCAAGTCTCTAGTTTGTCTGTAGTATACTTAGGAGATACAGTTGGGCCAGATCAGAGGGTCAGACGTGCATGTAGAGAATTGACTTTTATTGCCCTGACTATCCTTCTAAAGTTGTTTTAGCATATTTCTAGGTATCTGCATTGTGATTTCTTACGATTGAGATATCCTATCTTCGTCTTTTTTTATATGTGCGAAACCATGTGGAGCATGATGCACATGTCAATTCAGTAACCTTTGCAATTAACAAAATACAACGATACTAAAGGTTATACCAAATTTTCTGTTGCTTTCTGTTGCTTTCTGTTGGTCTCTCCTCAGGGAGAACCGCTTAAACAAAAAATCATAGATGCCACTGCTCGAGTAGGAGTTAATTTTGTGAGAGATTGACATATTGAGCTTTATCTGATGAGCTCGATGCGTTACTAGTTAACTCGAGGCTGTTCAGTAGCAAATTTGTAGTTAGAACTTTATAACAGACGTAAACAACAGGCTAAAACTTTATCATTGAATTAAAAGCAAAGTGATGCTCAATAATACCTTAATGCCAGCATAATAATGGTTACTTTCGTACTCAGGACTCTTACTAACAGCAAACTTGACGCTTGTGTACCAGCTCTTCACACGGCAAAATATCTGAGGAAATAGGGTTGATTAAACATTACCAAGAAAAGCAAATAATGAGCTGCATTAAAAAAGATCGTTATTGTAAAAGTCATAAAATCAAATAGAAACTTGTAAGCAGAAACACCGGAACACTACAAAAAGACACATGGTTGAATTAATAATTACAAGATAATTATGATATGAATTGCCGATACCCTGCCATGCAGGATTTTCTCTGAGCTGTTATACGATAACTATTTGTATAGAGGCTGTTTGCGAAATGGTTGATCAGTTGTCCATCCAACACGGAGTTATGTTTCTTAAATATGGCCAAAATATCAAATTCAAAATGAGCATTGTTGGACAGTTAGGTCTGACCGGATAAGTTTCCGTTTCTTGGCTATTTGCCATATTTTTAGGACCCAAGTGTTTCCCTATAATATGCACGGGAGTAGGGGAAGATAAAATCTGGGGGGGCTGCCCGATAAAATTTCTATTGTTACCAAATTTTTTGCCCGACTTAGGGTGGATTTTTGCCCGAAAAAGGCTGATTTTGGTCAATTTTCCCAACGTTGGGGAGCTGCCGCCCCCCAGGCCCCCTGGCTCCTGCGCCTATGATAATATGAAGAAACAACCCGTTTCGGATGGACAGCTGATAAAATCAACCATTTCGCAAACAGCCCTAGTATGAACATATGAACAAAGGTTAGAATACAGAGGTTATACGTGATTGGTGAGACCATCTGCTACGCAATTGATATCAAAATTATTAATTTAACCATCCCTATTGTTGTTTCTGGTCCTCTGCGTTGTCTTCTGCTTACAATTTATCGCAAGCATCTTATCGGATCCGATAAGAACCGTTGATAAAGTGGCGTGCTCTTCATATAATCACAGTAAATTAATTGCTGCTATCAAATTAAGGGGA
Source organism: Aurelia aurita (assembly GCA_004194415.1). Classification (NCBI taxonomy): domain Eukaryota; kingdom Metazoa; phylum Cnidaria; class Scyphozoa; order Semaeostomeae; family Ulmaridae; genus Aurelia; species Aurelia aurita. Next base: position 226,375 of record REGM01000197.1, on the reverse strand, counting down.
ATAATTTTTCAGAAATATTTACATGTCAATAATATTTTGCTTCCATTGAAGAAACTAAACTGAAATTAGAGTTTTTATCAATTCTTTGCCTACGAAAACCAATACTTTGCCGACCAAAGTAAATCTCATACATCCTATTAATTGCCTAAATGAAAACTTTAGTGGGCTCTCCGATTTGCTAATCACAAATTATAGCATAACATTTATTCTCGTTTTTCCTCTTTCAGATCCTATCTAACGATTTGCTGTGACCAGTGCCAAAAGAAGATATTCAACAATGGTTCTGTTTCTCGATGCAATTTTCAAATTAGAATATAGCGTGAATAAAAGACTTTATTTGGCTTACCGTTGTTCCTAATCTAAATAACGGTTCCTCTGGAAATTTATGACTATTTTGTAATGTTGATATTCTATCTTTTCCTTTCAATATTGTCACATGATTTATCTTCTTCAATGGTGACCCTTCGTACCACGTGACTTCAAAGTTCGCGGAATCTTCTTTTTCANCCGACCAAAGTAAATCTCATACATCCTATTAATTGCCCAAATGAAAACTTTAGTGGGCTCTCCGATTTGCTAATCACAAATTATAGCATAACATTTATTCTCGTTTTTCCTCTTTCAGATCCTATCTAACGATTTGCTGTGACCAGTGCCAAAAGAAGATATTCAACAATGGTTCTGTTTCTCGATGCAATTTTCAAATTAGAATATAGCGTGAATAAAAGACTTTATTTGGCTTACCGTTGTTCCTAATCTAAATAACGGTTCCTCTGGAAATTTATGACTATTTTGTAATGTTGATATTCTATCTTTTCCTTTCAATATCGTCACATGATTTATCTTCTTCAATGGTGACCCTTCGTACCACGTGACTTCAAAGTTCGCGGAATCTTCTTTTTCATCACTTTTAAATTCGCATTTGAATTGAATTCTGTTGTTTTTCACACCCACTGTAATGTTCGGTTTGGATAGAATTTTCGGAAAATTATCTGCAAAAAATTCAAAATTCATCATGTACGAGTAAAGCGCAAAATAGAGAATCTGCAATAACCAGGGGTGTCAGGACACCTATAATTTGATTAATGTATATTTATTTACTTTTTTTTATTGTTGTTGCCTTCTTTGTTTTGTCTCTCCTTGCCATGGTTTTTTAGAAACATTGCAATCGACCTTGGCCTAACTGGGCATAAACATTTTTTCGCATCTAACTCCCTTGTATTCCTGTGTGTAAGTGCGCTTTCGCAGAAGAATAGGTTTTAAACCGCAAGCCAAGGGAGTTTCGAAAAATCGGTTAGGCCCAGTTAGGCCGAGGTAAGGTTGAAATGTTGCTAAAAGGCAGGCGGAGACAAACCAAGAACACAACAACAATCCAAACATGGTGAATAAACATTTATTAATCAAATTATAGGTGTCCTGACACCCTTGCAATAACTATCAGAGGATATAAACATATATCTATTGTTTAGAAAATCCTACCGTCAAAATCTTGCAAGTCTTTTTTAAATTTCAATTTCTAATCCTTCATCTCACTGACGCTTCAGTACAATATTTGAGATTTTGCTCCAAAATTCCTAATTCCATATTTTAATCTGAACATGAAGAAGAGTATTTTAATAGCAACAATGAATGATGTCCATTTTCCCACAGAAATATTCAAAATCCTAAAGTCATGCAAAATTCCGAATTCAACTAAGCATACCGGTTGAGTCAAAAAGATGTCTCCACTGTTTGAAAAATTGTACTGCAAAAACAATGAAATCGATTCGAAAACTTCTAACTTCATTGCTTTCATCATGATCATCATCCATTTATTTACAGTAGGCGAAAGAAATAATAACTGCTCTAATTACAGCTAATATAAGCATACAATTTAAGCCTGATTGGGGCTTTGAAACATAGGGCTCAAATCTTTAAAAAGGTGAGTGTAAAATTCTACTGCATTTTTCTTTAAATTAAATGGCTTGCAAGGAACTTAGGGTAATTTGCTGTAAATCTGTCCTGGACATTTTTTGATATCTTGATTAGTTTCAAAAGGGCAGCATTTATTATATTTGAGGATGTGACGTCATCAAATTTCTAAATCATAAACCAGAACAGCGGCAGATTTCTGCTTGCCGCCATATTGTAGACCTTCATAGACTATGGTTTTCTTGAAGATTGTATAATTTTTCCTCGATTGATTTAGGATTTACGATGATTTTGATTTTTTCAAAATTTTCCATGAATTCTTTTAACAACAATAAAACTGCTGCCATTTTGAAAATAATAAAGATATCAAAAAAATGTCCACGCCAGATTTATAGCAAAGTACCCTAAGTTACCTTCAAGCCATTCAATTCAAAGAAAAATGTAATATAATTTACACCCATGTTTTTAAAGATTTGAAAGATTTGAGCCCTATGCTGGCTTTAATTTAATTTTGGGGATTTTTGTTATCTACAATGCACGATTTCGCTCTCAGACAATCAATTTCCCAAAAATTGGTTTCCTTGGACTTTTGCTATATAATAGACGTTGGTGGATCTATCTATTTCACTTTCTAACAATAAAAATGGCAAGAGACTCTTTATTGGCAAATAGCAATGCTTTATAATGACAAGAAAAAATAAGAAACGTAGGAGAGCGAAAGAAAATATTTTGTGTCAAGAGCTGTATCAAATCTCTATCAGTTGTTTGGCTACTTTTGGTCAATTTGGGGAAAGTAGTTTTTGGCTAATACCTGATTTCTGAACGAAGTAAAGCACCCAAAATTATGTGAGAAATATAGCAAACTTAGTTGAAGCACTATTGAAACAAAGAGCTTAAAATTTTACGAATTTCTTCGAATGATTTTTCAAACAGTGCATATGTCTATTTTGACTCAACCGGTATTCATTTTGGTGCCTAGCAGGAATTTCAGAGCAAAATTATATCTCGACGGTACAAATCTGATTGTAATAAGTAGAAATATGACACCTACTTGTGCATCCTGGTGTAAATCCTGTCGGAGAATTCAATCCATCTGGACAAGGTGTTTCTTTTCCTAGAAAAATACGTCGACTTTATAAGGAGAACGAACTCTTAAATTTTTCTGTAACGAGCACTGAAGGTTCTTTGCCAAAAACCTCCGCCATTTTGCATTACACTCCGGGGGTTCACTCTTAGAGGAAAGCAACAGGGGTGCGCTTGTTTTAGATCCTGTCCTCCTGTCCTGGAATAAGATATTAGAAAACAATACTAGTCTTGGAATTAGGTACAGGAAAATGGCTAGAGTCATTGCTCTTTTAAGTTCTTCAGAAAATGTTTGACCTGTCTCGGAAAAATTAGCTTTATTGACATACCTGTCCTGCAACCAAGATACAAAAGACATGATCCTCTTCCGGAGTTCTTTTACTGAAATAGGACCCTATCCGCAGGCAGATCCCTAGGTGCTCAATCTATTAAGTAGAATCCCCGGATATTACTGACAGAGCAAAATATCTTTATCAAAAATACCTCCTTGTTTCGATCCAGGTTTATATCTTTTAACGATTCTTGGACACTTCTTATCTCCATCTGGACTATTCGTTAAATTGTTGCTCTGTCAAGTAGCAGAAATTTGGAATCATCAATAAATTTCAAACGAGCATTACGTTTTTCATACAACTGGACAACATAATATAGAAACCCTGCAAGATATTCTATCATACCTGCGCAATATGCCATTGGACATTTCGGAGGCTGTTGCAAACGGTAGACATGATAAAGTGTCCCATTTTTGTGGCACTTTTTCACTCTAATGCTCCAAGATGACGAACAACAACTGACGATATCTCGCACACAGGCGTTTACTGAACTGTAATCTCCTGCTTTGGCAGGAAGTGTTCCGTTTGCCCAAAGTGAGCCACTTGTACCTAAAAATGGGTAAAAAGGTTTGCCTCATATATACCTGGTATCCTAAAATATATACACATTTAGAAAATTACAAACATTCGCTTAAAATAATGATCTTAAAACTTGGTTGATTTGCAGTTAAGTTACAGGCCAGACTCTACTTCCAGGCAGTAGTGTCAGACAGTAGGGGGTTGAAGGACGGAGTGCAGTCAGCCACCGAATGTAGGAAAAATGGGTTTTTTTGTAGAAATGGGGGTAATCAAAGCGTTTTACTTAAAACAAGCTTTGCTCCCTAAACTTTGCAACGTTTCTGTCATTTCTTTTAAATACAGCGTACCTTTCAGATTTTCAAAGTCTTTTTAAGAAGTTTTTTCAAAGGAAAATCCCAGGACTGGATGACCAATTTCTTTGTCTTGAAATTTATTTCCTCTTTGAAATAATCTACGACTTTCAGAATGATCGTACAATTTAAAAAAATGTCTTACTCCCCTGGTGGATGAAAGAGTTATGCAGTTCTGGCCGACCGTTTCATAGTAGCTTGAGAAATTAACTAATCTTATCACTTACCACAGGAATATAATTCTGGACACTTGGTTGGCATGTCTCCTCCAGCTTTACTAATAAAACGATACCAGCCTCCTTTTAGCGTATCATCACAATGCTTTGATGTTGAGTCTGGTTTTAGTTTGTTGCCCACACTTCGTTGCCACCTGTCATCAGCCATATAACCATCACACTCATCTGAAATAGCAGTGCATGTTCAGATGAGGAGATAATCGAATCAGAATAATAATTTGAGATATTTGAAGTTTCACACAGGACCGTAGACAGAATAGGGCCAGCAGGGGCAGTTGCCCCCCTAAAAATCCAAAGGGAACTATAAAATTTGCTGTAATTTTGTTGTAATTTTGACCAGTGCTGAGGAAATTTTACCTCTTTGCCCCCCCTTATTTTTTTGAGCTGTGGTTTCACACAATAATTATTGTTTTGAGCTGTGGTACGGCTATGGTTTCACACAAGACAATTTTTAGGATTTCACAAAACGATGCCACGAACTTTATTCTGGTGTTTTAAAAAAACTTCATTGGTCCTATTCAGAAGTTTGAAAAATTGGAAGATTCAGAAGAGTAGTGAACATGCATCATTTAATAATGAGTATTTGAGCATTTAACTCTTTTCTGGTCAAATTGTTAATGCGTCAAGATGAGGCCATAATATCGTCAATGACTTTTAAGTACTATTTCAAAACCTTTAAAACACAGAATTTTGCCACATTTTTGCAATGTAACATTCAAAGGTGGAATACAAATTGTGCAGTCTGTATTATATCAGACCAAAGAATGGTATTCGAATAGAAGAACCGTCCTTAACCTTTAGAAGAAGATGCTAGTCTCCATTTCTGTCAAACGAAAAAAACCACAGGGGGTCCAGGCGTATCCCTGCTTTTGCTATAAGAATTGGGCACAACATTAAGAAACCCTATTATGCTACCAAACGGAATCACACAATCCTTTGTCTCAAAAACAGGTGTTAGGCAAGGTTGCAATCTGAGCCCCACTCTCTTTAACTTATTCATCAATGATATTGTAGAGCTGTTTGACGAGCAATGTCTCCCTCCTACAATTGGGAACCAGAAAATCAATTGTTTGATGTATGCAGACGATATTCTGATACTTTCTGAAACTGAAGAGGGGCTAAAGCGGAGCCTCTCTAAACTTGAAGATTATTCTCAAAAATGGAAGTTAAATGTGAACGTGAAAAAGACAAAAATCTTAGTTTTTAACAAAGCCGGTAGAAATACCAATTTAACTATCAAGTTTGGAAACAATTATATAACGTCATGTGAAAATTACAAGTATTTGGGTACAATCTTCGTTCCAAGTGGGTCCTTCAAACAAGCAAGGGTTGCTCTGCACAAAAAAGCTTGTAGGGCTTTCTTCTCTTTTCTGGGTGATATTAGCCCTCAAAGTGGAGTAAAACCATGTGTTATTCAAAAACTTTTCAGAGCACTCGTTGAGCCAATATTATTGTATAATAGCGAAGTCTGGGGGGCTTTCATGGGGAGTTACAATCGTAATGCGTCTTTTAACCGATTTACTGAGAATCTGTTTGACGATAAACTACAGCATGAAAATCTCCAAAATAGGTTATGCAAAATTTTGCTGGGCGTGCACTCCAAATCTTCAAATATGGCTGTGAGAGGAGATATGGGGGTTTACCCACTAAATGTGAAGATATATGAACGAATCTTAAAATTTTATTTTCATCTACTACATCTTCGTACTTCCAATCCAATCATCGAAAATGCTTTGCTTGAATGTTTCAGGCTGCATGTTAAAGGGGTGCCCTCCTTGCTAACTGTGGTACAACATTTACTGAGACTTTCTGGTTATACCCTAGATTCAGTGACACAGGAAAGGGCTACGTCGCGGAAGAGGATTCTCCTGTCTGTTACCAAATCCCTTAAGACTGAGTATGAAAAGAGGTTCCGAGAGCATATACAAGGGTCTGGACGGTTATCCGAAATTTACCAATTCATCAAAAAGGGTTATGGGGAGGAATTATACGTAAATAATATCTTGAAGTATGAGCATAGGTCTACAATTGCCAAGCTAAGAATATCCGCACATCTCCTGCCCATTGAATTAGGAAGGATGCAGAAAAAACCGAGGTCAGAACGCATATGCCCAGTGTGTATAAATAGTCCAGAAGGTAATGAGGTTCATTTCGTACTTGGATGCTCAGAGCCAAAACTTGTAGAAG
>REGM01000197.1:168346-219725 GCA_004194415.1 Aurelia aurita | reverse complement strand
TGTTATAAAGAAAATATATCTGGAATCTTTTGATTATTAAACACAAATGTATCCGGAATTGAATCCACTAAGATTTGGCCTTGAACGATATCAGCAACAAAATTTGGCAAGGGGACTCATCATATCTTTGACCTTATGTCATATTCCATGTCATCGTGGGAATCCCCCGAAACAGTAGCAAACACTTAACACTGCTTCACAGATCGCATGAAGATTCGTCCCTTCTTCTTTTCTTCCTTCTATTGTAACAACAACAGCTCGACGCAACGATGACGTAACCCGATCTCGAATTACAGAGGTGTTGTTTTCATTATCTGGATCACAGGGAAGCAAAGAAACGAAAACTAGGGTACTCGCTAGGGGATACGCCTGGACCCCCTGTGAAGAAACTGGAAAATTTGTGTTAATAATTGAGAATTAAGGTAAGCAGGTTCGTGTATTGGGATGGCCTCAAGCACGCCTCAAGCACCAACAAGAAGATTCTACTTACCAAACCGGTTTTGACAAGTTTTACCAGAGTATCCATCTTTGCAAATACACTCAAACGAGGCTGGCGTAGTTTTGTAGTTGTCTTGACAATGGCCATCATTCTGGCATGGAGTAGAGGCACATGGAATGAACCTTACTGAACAGTTTGTTCCGGTGAAAGCTGAGAGACAGTTGCATTTGTAACTATTCTCGCCAATATCTAAACATGTTCCGTTGTTCTGGCATGGCTTCTCTTTCATGCAATATCCTATTGATAAAAGAAAAGGAAAACGAATAAGAAATTCAACTAAATGAATATTGATAAATGTTTGGCGAAATGATTGATCAGTGTGACCAAAGCTTTAAGTTCTGTACGCTTCTCTCCTTTCTTGGAGTGAGTTGAGTTGCAAATGGGTGTGTTCTGATCGGCTTCAATAAAGAGTCATTTGCGGTTCTCCGAGACGATCATGTACCAAAAATAGAGACTTAAAGTTCAGAATCTAGTATGCTGAACGAAGTATTATAAACTTCAGAAAGAACAACAGACAAAAATTTCAAACATCGGAACGACAAAAGAATTTGTTGCAGAATGACAAAGCAAGTCTGATGGTGAGGTGATCTTTAGGAATATCATTCGAATAACAAAATGACAACATAGAGAGAACAATCTCTGGGTATAGAATTACATAAATGCAGGAGGAATTGTAACAAACAATTTGCATTGGTAGAAAGGATGCATGAATGAGTGAAACTTAGGGAAAGATTTCGGTTTTCTTTCAATTATTTGGAGAGTAGAAACGATGCATTGCTAATTTTGACGCCAAAAAAGCACACAAAAGAAAGAGCTGTATCCTGCAGAATAATATTGATTGAGAGAAGGTTGGAGTTTCTTCCATTAAAATTGCTGGTACTCAAATGCCGGTGGGCCGGAGAAATCTTTTGTAAATGCCCAGGGGCCGGGCACTGAGACTGAGAACCGAGGGGCATTCCACTCTTTCAAAAAGGCGTACGAGATTTTTTCAGAACAAAAGGATTTTAAGGATCTTTGATGGATTTTTCTTGAAAATAAAAGGATTTTCCCCAAAGGTGTACGAGATTTTTTGGGAATGAAATGCCCCTCGCTGAGAACATGCCATATTTCATTAACTGTATAATACGAACTGTCCAAATTCTGTCAAATGCCCGAGCCGGAAGAAAATTTACAATCAAATGCCCAGGGGCGAGGAATACTCTATATTTTGAGCAAATATCCGCGGGTATCCCGGGGATGATGGTCAGGGTGAGATTTGAACATGATAATATAGGACTAACTGCTTAACATGTGCATCGCTTGTTTATAATTTCTACCAACGAGTTAAATACACATCAAACCACAAAGAAGTTAGAGTTGATATCCCTTACCAGGTCCTTTAGTAACATAACTTGCTGTGAATCCATAATTCGGGATATTTCCATCCGACTTGAATTCCAAATACAACTTATTGCTTGACGATAAGACCGGATCTTTTGTTGTACCACATACGGTTTTCAAGAGAGATACAGACGAATCCACACCATCGTATATCTTTAAAGTGTCGCATGACACTGGACTGCAGCATGCTTGTAATGAAATTGTTGGAAAGTTCAATTGTATTCTCTTGTCAGCTGCTACTTCAATTGAATACGTGCAGAATGCGTTGTTTGGATAAGGCTGCGGCGAAGATGGAGATTTAAACGCGCCACTTGATGATGTGAATTTTTTGTTACAGCCTACAATGGAAGACAGCAGTAGTAGCATCTGAAGTATAGAATCAAACCACGGCTTCTGTTAGGGACCTTTATTGAGAAGCCTTCTATAGAGAGGACGAACTGCATTCAAATATTTCATTGTGTCATATTTCTCCAGCAGATATCAGGAAAAACACTCTTGAAAATACAAACTAACATTAAACTACCGAATATGACACGAAGTTACTGAACAAGGGCGGATTTTATAAGAATAGAAATACAGTCCGTTCCTTTTGATTGACACGCCAGTTACAATGCAATTAGCAATTGCAAACAATGGGGATTTGTATGGCCAATTATTCAAGCTGCATATGTAAACAATGCAAGTTAGGAAAGATGTCCTGAAACTTGGATGTCTAACTCAGTTATTTTGCACTCGAAAATAGGCTACAGAGAGAAGATATAGGCATGAATCGACAGAAAGATGGATCTAAACATCAGGTGCCTGTATTTTACGGTTCACAAAATGAAGTCTAGCCTAGGAAAGGTTTTTGTAAATTGGATACGAAAGGCCAAACTCAGTGAAATTGCTAACAAGAATCAAAACAAACCTGAATCTCCGATGTAATAATAGATTTGAAACCCAGTCTGTTGTTCTGATGAATCCGTCTTAAGATTTAGAAAAACCTGATTGGTTGTTGAAAGATAATAAGTGACGTCACTCCCGCATCTTGTTGAAGCTAGGGACTTGTTACTAGCCGACGTGCCTTCATAGATTTTCAGGCTATCTGTTGTGCATGATTCGTGGTACTGCAATGAGAACTGTGAGAAAAATATGTTGATCCTCTTTCCTGATTGGCCAGTTATTTTGTAGTTACAATCGGCATTGTTTGGGTATTTGTTTGGGTAACCAGGAGATAGAATTTGTCCACTCTCCGCTGTGAAAACTCCTCCGCAACCTAGCAGTTAATGAAGACGATTAGAAATTTCAAGGTGGCTCTGCTTTCCAAACTGGTTAGTGCGGAGAGTTCTTACGCTAGATCGGGTCAGTTACCCTTCCAAAGCATTTCGTTATAACTCAAGATANCGACGTGCCTTCATAGATTTTCAGGCTATCTGTTGTGCATGATTCGTGGTACTGCAATGAGAACTGTGAGAAAAATATGTTGATCCTCTTTCCTGATTGGCCAGTTATTTTGTAGTTACAATCGGCATTGTTTGGGTATTTGTTTGGGTAACCAGGAGATAGAATTTGTCCACTCTCCGCTGTGAAAACTCCTCCGCAACCTAGCAGTTAATGAAGACGATTAGAAATTTCAAGGTGGCTCTGCTTTCCAAACTGGTTAGTGCGGAGAGTTCTTACGCTAGATCGGGTCAGTTACCCTTCCAAAGCATTTCGTTATAACTCAAGATAAGGTTGCCAATCCCCCCTGGGTATCAAAGCGTCAAAGAATGAGGAAATAAAGTTGGAGGAAAAGAGAAAAGATAAGAGGAAGGTTCTTTCCTCCTTTTAACTTTTAAAGGGAGTACAAAGACCAGCATGCTTTGTGCACAGTCAGCGACTTGCTCTGCACAGCTTCCAGAATAACTGACTGTACGAAATTCACAAAAACAAAAACAAACGATGGCAAAGGCTGCTGGTCTTTGTACTCCCTTTAACTTTTTCTTTCCCTTTTCTTTCTTTTCTGGATTCTTTTTGTTTCTCGCGCTGCTCTTTGGCACTCTGGTACCAAGGGTAGCTCTGATTTCAAGACTTTAGTATACAAATATAAAACGAAAAAGATTAGGATCAAATATGATTTCCAATACCTTTCAGAAAAGGTAAATTGATTTGAAAACTATCGCAAACGTGGCAATGAACAAAATGACAGCGAAAACATGCAGCTGAAGAATAATTTGAACAAACAGTATCTAATGTCTTAATATTGCTTTCACTATTATATCAAAACATCGAAATATTTTAAAAAGTTAAATTTGAAATCTGTTGTTGTTAGAAAAGATAAAAAAGAAAATCAAACTTTGCTCACCTTCAGGTCCAACTTGATAATAAATCTCATATCCTTTGCTAGCTACAGACATATCAGAAGTGAACACCAGGAACACCTTTGTCGTAGTCGATATAAATGTCGTTGTATTATTTCCACATCTTGTCGACACCAATGAACCATCAGATTTAGAATTCTCGTAGATCTTTAGATTATCACTTTTACAGTCTACACTGCTTTGCAACGAAAACATCGAAAATATCACTTGAATTTTTTCTCCAACTTTCCCTCTTATTTCATAGGTGCAATGTGCATTGCTCGGATAGTTGTGTGGATGATTTGGGGACTTTATGCTTCCGCTTTTGGATGACAGTCTTTGATTGCATGCTGGAAAGAAAGATCATGAAGTTAAGATGACGAGGACCAAACCAACAGTGGTCTTTGCAATAATCAGCAGGTTTTCAATTTTGAAGAGAGATGTTATCCTGGCCGATGCAGAAAAATAGTTGCACTATTTTGGACACTTCTAGTTTAAAGGACGCATGTCAACCATCATGCTTTGCCAATTTTGTCTGAGAAGAGACGCCATTTTCACACCATACGAAAATCAACTGCAGGTTGAATCCACGTCAATCGAGCTCTGTAAAATTCAAAGGTTTTAATTTGCCGCTTTTCCTATTGTTTTCCTCGTTCATGGTTCTGCATTAGCTCGTTTTATGGTTCTTTGGTGATGGAACTGTGAAGATATCTGCTTCCAAGATAAAGCAAAATAGGCCTGGTTGCGAAGGTTAAAAACAAATCTCGCAAAGCACAATGGTTGACATGCGTTCTTTAACACTGAAAATCTGAACCAAGTTATTTCAAAATGTTACATAATTTTGAAATATAGAAGATAGAGAATACAGTATATGAATGTTCTCATCGAGATACGCAGTATCAAAGACGCCTTCAAAAGCTTTTTCAAATTTCGTTTTATATGCCTTCAAAATAAATCTGATGCCTGCTTGAGCTGGTAATAGAACATTCTGGCAATTCCTTCTCATTTACAAAATGAGGGCTTTCTTTCATTTCTTGCAAACAAATTTTTTGAAAGATCGTTGGTGAATACTATTTAGTACTTTAAAAGAATGAGGGAAAAGCTTTAGTTTAGTTGATCAAGAGAGACTGATGATTCGTGCGTCGAAGCTTCGGTCAATTTACAGCCGAGCAATATCTCGCAATCTTTAATAGCTAAGTGCTTAACAGGAAGGAAGAAGAAATAAGGAAGAAAGCAAACTTGATACAGAAGAAGTAAAGAATGTTGATGAATCGTTAGTCGGATTCCATTAGTGCATAAAAAACAAATTTTTTTCAGAGTCCAACACATTTTGGAATATCTTTTTGAGGGAAGTGTGAGATATGAGAGCATAGGTCTGCAATCTTTAAAAAGGTTGTTGTGCAATTCTATGACCTATTTCTTTGAATTAAGTGGCTTCGTATTATATATTTCAACTCATCCGAGGATGTAACGTCATCAAATTTCTAAATCGTAAATCAGAAGAGTGAAAAACCTTGAATTCTCCTGAAGTCTTTTTCGAAATTTTCTTGAATTCTTGAAAAAAAAGAAAAACATTCTAACTCTGATAATATTGCAGATTTCATAAAAGTTCAACGGTAGAATTATAGCAAAGTAGCTGAAGTTTCTTTTAAGCCATTCAATTCAAAGAAATTGGTCATAGAATTTTTCATCAACCTTTTTGATTGGAACCTATGCTAGATATAAATCGAGGGACAAATCACTCCAAAAATCTCGTACACTTTCGTAAAAAATCCTAAAATGTCTTCAAAAACCCCAAAAATCTTGAAAAATCTTGAAAATCTCAAAAATCTTCATAAAATCTTAGAAATCCCAAAGAAAATTCTAAGAATATTCGAAAATCTAAAAAAATCCCAGAAATCTCCCCCAACAAATGATAGGAATTCTCAAAAAAATCTTTCGACAATTCTTTGAAAATCTCAAAAATTGTTAAACTCCCCACAAATCTTGCAAAATCTTGAAAAAACTTGTAAAATCTCCAACATCTGTGAACTTCTCGATAAATTTTGAAAATCTCAAAAATCTCAAAATCTCAAAAGGTCTTAGAAATCTTAAAAATTCTTTGAAAATCTCAGAAAAAATCTCAAAAATCTTTGAAAATTCTGAGAGATTTTTAAAATCTCAAAATCTCGTAAGCTATTTTTGGAGTGATTTGCCCCTCGATATAAATGGCTCTGCTTGTAAACTTACATAGCTGCGTCATGTAGTAATTCACCATGAAACCAGCATTAGCTATTTGTTCGTTACTCCTCATCTGCAAAAATAATTGATTTCCTGCAGAAATAAATTGCTTGTTTTTCATATCGCCACATAACTTTTCAGCAAGCGTGCCATTCATACCAGACCCCTCATAGACTGATAGGCTGTCATATAAACATGATTCTTGATACTCCATGCTGAATGTCAGGAAGTGAAGATGGACCCTGTATCCTTTTTGCACTGTAATTGTGTAATTGCAAAAAGTACTGTTAGGATAGCTGTGTGGATATAATGGAGATGTGAAGGCTCCGTTCCTTGATGTAAGGTGAATGTTGCATCCTGAAATAAAAAATAACTATACGTATAAATAACCGTGACTTGGGCGCTCAATTTGATGGCGACGATACTTCCCCGCCTCCTTGTTGCAATATTTTGGAAAATGAAATCGATAACAGAACGTTAAATTCGTTTGGTCAGATGGCGATGGCCATTAGTGAGCTGAATAAGTTCCTTAACGATGAAAGGGAAAAAAGGGAAAAATTATTTCAAGAAAACTTGGAATTGAAGTTTGAGATCGAATCTTTGAGAGCTGCGAGAGCTGTTGATCATGTAGCCATTTCCAAAGCCATTGTCTCAGAAATGATCGAAGACAATAGCGGTATTGAAAAAGCTGAATCAGTTGATTGTCTTGGCAACAATGGGTGCCCCGATCCGTGCAGCCAACAGAAGGATAAACAACATGAAAAACATCACGGAGAAAAACAACAGGAAAATCAACCAGCAAAGAAAAGGAAGAAGAGAAAGACTAAAAGTAAGCAAGAAAAAACGACCCGTAATGATACAGATATTGCACAGACAGCAAAAGAAACAACCCATTCATCGACTCCTGATAGAGTTGAGCCTTCCACGTCTTCAACCACTGATCACAGTATCAATAACAACAACAACAATCGCAAGGTTGACACTGAAAAGAATGGCAACGAATTAAAAACTGCTCGTAACAAAGATGCTACAATACAAACAGGGAGAAATGATTGTTGGAAGAAAAATACAGTACTGATAGTTGGAGACAGCATGTTAAACAACATCGACGAAAGAACACTGAGCAAAAGATATACGACGAAAGTGCGCTGTTTCCGTGGTTCGACAGTGAATGACCTTCATGACTACATCAAGCCTCTCATACGAAAGAAGCCTGACAAGATAATATTGGTTATTGGTACAAATGATATCCAAAATGAATCTGTAGCCGATGTGTTAAAGGGAATTAAATCCCTGATGGTCATGATCCACAATGAATTACCCAACTGTCATGTGGCAGTTTCTGAAATAATCAAAAGAGCTGGGAAATCCATAGCCACAATCAATGGAAAGATAAATGAATTTAACAGTGGACTAAAGTCTATGAATGTCGATATCTTAAGGCAGCAGAACATACTCCCTGATCATATAAATCAGGGCGGTCTGCATCTAAATCGAAATGGCGACCGTCAGCTGGCTATGAACATTATTGGTAAAATCCGATCTTTTGACTCTTTATGAAATAATCCGACTGAATCTTTAGAGGCTCACTCGCCTAGCCGCCATGAGGATAATATTCTTCCCGGTCCTGCTAGTGGGGGGCGGACCCTTGGTCACCGAAAAGGAATGGTTATTGGCTCTATAAATGTAAATAGCTTGCTGCTTCATATCGATGAAATCAGAGAGCTTATTACAGATAAAGGGTTTCATATACTTGCAATTAATGAGACAAAACTAGACAGCACAATTGCGGATAACCTTCTCGGTGTCGATGGGTATGCCCTACATAGGCGGGATAGGGATAGACATGGGGGTGGGGTGGCTGTGTATGTCAGAGACTCTTTAAAACACCATATGAGGAGAGATATCCCTGAGGGAGGTTTGGAATTTGTTGGAATAGAGGTTGAACCTACTAAAGCTCAGCCATTTTTAGTAGCGGCCTGGTATAGACCTCCCTCTGATCCGATTGAAACATTTACTAAACTCGAGGGAAATCTCGAATTCTTTGATCGCGAAAATAAGGAAATAATTCTCCTTGGTGATACAAATTGTGATATGTATTTATTGGAGAACTCCCCTGAAAATACAACAAATAATGTTAACGCTGCTGTACATATGGCCTCGATTTATGATACATTTGGCCTTACTCAATTAATTAAGGATCCTACTAGAGAGACTTTGGATACCGCTACATTAATTGATCATGTAGCATCAACTCACCCAGAAAACATTCCCGAATCTGGAGTTCTAAAAGTCGCTCTTAGCGATCATTATGCTGTCTACTGTATTAGAAAATATATGGGCACATTTAAACGACAACAGAAAATTATCACCACAAGGAAAATGAAAGATTTCGATCAAAATAGTTTCTTGTTTGACCTCAGTCAAGTTGACTGGGATCTGATAGTTGAGTCTTGTAATGACGTTAATGAGGCTGTAGAAAAATGGTCAGCTTTACTATCCTTGATTATTGAAAAACATGCCCCAATGCGAACAATAAAAGTTTCTGATAAGATGACCCCTTGGTTGACTACTGATTTCAGAAAACTTGCTCGTTCCAGAGACAAGCTCAAGACTTCTGCCGTTAAAAGCAAATCTTCCATTCTTATGAATTCTTATAAACACGTGCGGAATAAAGTGAATAATCTAGGCAAAAAGCTAAAGCGAGACTACTTTACCAAAAAGATTGCTCTTTATAAGGGGAATTTGAAAGAGACATGGAAAACGATCAACCATTTGTTGAATAAGAGATCAAAGACAACGAATGTTCGCTGTCTTGATGTTGAAGGTCGCAGTGTGACTGACAACAATGAAATCGCACAATCGATGAATGATTTCTTTTGTAGCATAGGTAAAAAGCTTAGTGACGACATACCGCAGCAGCCCAACCCCTTACTTTCGAATGAATATGTCATCAATGAAGAGGGTACGAGTTTCCAGTTTAAGACCGTCTATTCTGTTTCTGTTGAAAAGGCTCTCAAGAAAATGAAGACTTCGTTTGGCTTTGGATCAGATGGTATTGCAAGCCATTTCATCAAAATTGCATTTCCAATTATCTCACATTCTCTGTGTAGGATTTATAATCTGTCAATTGAGTCAGGAATATTTCCTGATTGCTGGAAAATAGCACGTGTTGCTCCCATCTTTAAAAGTGGATCAACTGAGGATAGATCGAATTACAGACCAATCTCTGTCCTACCCGTAGTTTCAAGGTTGTTCGAAAAACTCATTTATGATCAACTGTACGAGTATCTTGATTCTAACAGGCACTTATTTGTAGATCAGTATGGTTTCCGTAATTTGCATTCGGTTGTCTCTTGTTTACTGAACTGTACCAATGATTGGTACGTAAATATTGACAGAGGGAAATATACTGCCATGATTTTCATTGATCTAAAGAAAGCCTTTGATACAGTCGACCATCAAATTCTTCTGAATAAGATGAGTAATTACGGAATTGACGGTCTTGAACACCAGTGGTTTAGCTCATACTTAGATAATCGCAGGCAGTTCTGCAAGGTCAACGGCGTCAGCTCCGATCCTGCTGAAATCAAAATAGGGGTACCTCAAGGTTCTTGCCTTGGACCGCTTCTATTTTTGATTTACATCAATGACCTACCTTTTGCATTAAAAAGGGCAAAAGCAACAATGTATGCGGATGATACAGCAATTTCGTTCTCTTCTGATAATATAGAAGAGATTGATGCTGTTGTCAATGCTGAACTTGCCTGCCTTGAGAAATGGTTACAGGGTAACAAGCTTTCCTTGAATGTTGTCAAGACACAGGCCATGATAATAGGATCGTCGCAAAAGTTGAAGAAAATTGATACACCAACGGTACCGATTCCTCATTTTCGAGTAAATGGTAATGATATCGATCTTGTGAAGGAAACTAAATATCTTGGTCTTATGATCGATGACAATCTAAAATGGAAGAGCACTGTAAAATGTACACAGAAGAAGATCTCTAGAGCTATAGGACTTTTGAAGTACGCAAAACACTTTGTGCAAGAGGATACATTAAGGAATATGTATCTTAGTATTGTCCAACCACATTTCAGTTATTGTTGCTCTGTTTGGGGATGTTGCGGGGCAACTAAATTGAAAACCTTGCAGAAATTACAGAACAGAGCTGCTAGAATTGTTACAAGTAGCCCTTTTGACACTCCAGCTGCTCCTCTATTGCAGCGGCTTGGCTGGCCGTCAATTGATAAACTGATCAATCGAGAAACATGTACAATGGTATATAAATCTTTAAATGACCTTGCACCTGAAAACCTAGGTAACATTTTCTCCAGATTGTCTGATGTTCATACCAGGGTTTTACGCAATACCAAATGCAATCTTGCTGTACCAAAAATGAGAACATCTTATGGCCAAAAATCATTTGCGTTTCTTGGAGCCAATGCATGGAATAAACTCAACTCGGAAATGAAATTAGCCCCTTCGATTCAGTCATTCAAAACGAAACTCAAGGCTTTGAATTGAGAATATTCAAGGAAAGCTGATCTGTATCGAAAGTATTATCTTTATTTTCTTTTTCACATTTAGTAGCTATTTTATATGAAATTTGTGTAAATAGGTTTGTATCTTTAGGTTTATTAGCTATTTTTGTTTTGTTGCTGGGACAATTGGAAAGCAGTTGCTTAATTACTTAACTGAATTGTATCCCAGGGTAAATATGTTTAAAATAAATAAAATAAAAAAATGAAATAAACGTTTTATGTTCGGTGAAGTCTCTTAGCCTTTTCAACAATCGGCAAAGATATCACCAGCAATACCGTAAAATAAATGTGGAACAAATGCCCAAAGTATGTCTTTGTTAACCTTATGCCTACGCAGGAAAAGAAATAAAGCATTTGACAACCCAGTGAAGAGCAGTGTATAACTGAAGATCGAAGTGAGTGCACATGAATCCAGATATGTGTAACTGCAATGAAAACGGTGTCCTTCGGACTTAGACAGGCAGTAGCCTGCTTGCAGACTCTCAGAAAATTGAAAAGAGGGAGAAACTAGAGACTGCGCAACTGACCCACCTTCTTGTTCGCTGACATCAACGTTTTATTTTAACTACAGCAACAACAATTGAATTGCTAGATGTTCGATGTTTCTGCAATGGCGGAAATTGAGCAAGGCTCTCAAATTGAACGTTTTGGGCATTGCGGAATTTGTTGCTTACAGTTAAATAAGAAGAACTACTCGAATCTTATTACAGATAATTGACAGATATATGGCGATCTTGTTTTTGTTTTGATAATCTACTGAGATTGTCACATACAATAGAATACAATAGGCTAAATTTACATTTTCCAGGCCCCTAACTTAAGTTGCCTTATATCTCCCTCAATTGCGTTCAAAGGTAAGAATAATTACACAGTCGAATTCACGATCTTTCTTTTGGACCAAAGCTAGGAGTGAAATAATTTTTTCATACGTTTGTTTGCTTCGAAGAAGCCATTTTGAAGACCAAGGAAGACAATAGAATTCCCAAAACCAATCAAATTTGGTTCTTTGATTCTTAGGAACCTTTGAACAAGAAAAGTGGATCAGTTTGCGCAGACTCTAGTTTCTCGCAGGTTCCAGTCCGCATACAAAGTATAGTACTACAGTAGTTGATAGTCATGAGACATGACATGACAATCCCTATCCCTTCGTTACGGTTATTAGCCTGCACCAAGTAGTTCTACTGTATATCGAAAGAAAGAAACGGATGCAAATGCTCTTTGGTAAGCTAAATCGTACATTTGCGAAAATTTTTGGGACGGAGCAATTCCTGTATTTACCTGCTGCTAGTCTGTTTGCAGATTGGAAGCCATTTCCTTCGGTTTCATCTCAGTTGTTGTGGTAGTTGTCTGACGTCATATTACGTCATCAGGAATGAGAGGGTTGGATTTCGTACACACCATCCGAGAGTCTGCACGTTAGAGGCTCATAGAGCGGGTTAAGATCAATCAGGTATCGTTCAACTGAAACCCTAGTAAATATCAAAGGCCATACTTCCCCTTCTGTTTTTTTTCTTCATTATTACAATACTTCCTATAAAAGGGCGATTCTTCAAAAATAATAAGATTCACTTACCGATTACACTTGAATACTCCAGATCAAATCCATTCGCTGTTCCAGTTGAATCGGTCTCGAAAACCAAAAACAGATTATTACCAGTAGAAAGATAGGGATATGTTATTGCCCATGTTCTTTGTTCTGCAAGCAATCCATTTGAATCTGTTCCCTCATAGATCTTCAATCTGTCCATGTCTCCATATCCGGGAAGGAAAAAGCTGCGAAATTTTAACTGAATTATTGTGTCGTTTGGAGCATTCATCTTGTACGTGCAATAAGCATTATTTGGGTAACTTGATGGAAATGATGGCGAGGTTATATTGCCAGTGCTACCTGTAAGAATCTTGTCACAACCTGCAAGAAAATTGTTCCGTTCAAAGAAGGTCTTATTTTGTTAGATAGGAAACACAGCATTATTACAGCGGAATATAAAAAAAAGCATTGTTGCTAAAGATACAGACAGAGATTTGTCCAAAACAAGTAACTCTCACTTCTGCTTATTCTCCAAGTACAATCGCAGTTCCCAAGGCCCCTCCATCGGTCTCCATTTTGTCCACAAGTCCACGATAAGGAGGCTAGTCACGATTCAGAGGCGAGAAAACAATAGGGCAGCCTCATTCCCAGATTGCTTTGAGATGACGTCAGTTCGCATTGGTCGCTTTTTTATGACGTCACTGCGCAATGGTCGCTTTTTAATATGTAATTTTTGCAGAGTAAATAGGAAATATAGTGGAAAAACGTACGATACCCCATTCATAACAGCATAATCTTTCATTTTATCATCAATTGTACGAACCCCGGAATTGTCCTTTAAGCTAGATTTTGATTTTGCAAAAGTACAGGTCAACAAGATTTCTGAGGTCTTCAGGTTTATATAGCCTACTTAACACTGTTTCAAACTACGTTTTACGAACTATTCAAAATCTTGAGATAAATTGCTTCCACCAAATAAGATTGTGCATGAGACCAATGAGACTGTGTATAAAACGTTTGTTCAAAAATAATGTGAAAATCTAAATTTCCCTGCCGCGGAACAAGGCATTGCCAAGGATTGTAACAGGGACAAAATGTGCTTAGTTGTTGCGGCTTTCAGGCAATGTGATTGGCCAAATTCGAGGAGATGTATCTAATTTTTCATCTAATCAAAATTTGAAACCTATGCTGTAGAAATACCACAATACACCAAATAAATCCATTTCTTCTTTCATTGGAGAAGAGCTGCGGATTCTTGGAATGAGATGTTTCTAGAGTTTGCAGTATGGCCAGTTCGACTTCAATAACAAGCAACCACGGGATTTTCGATTGGCAATACTGCATACTAGGAAAGAAATTTTTCGGGAACTTTCTTAGCTTGGTCAATACTTTGTACACCAAATGTATTTCGCTCCAAGCACTGAAAGGTCGCAACAACCTACAACGGTAACAAACCTCTGTCTCCCGTGAAATAGTAAATTCTGAATCCTTGTTCATTGATTGACGCATCTGATTTGAACTGTAGAAACAAAGTATTTCCCTTTGAGAGATACTGAGTTGCATTTCTACCACACTTGACGGCAGCAAGTGTCCCACTGGTATCAGAGCCTTCGTATATAGAAAGGCTGTCCTTGCTGCACGAGGGACTTTCTTCTAATAAAAACACAGAAAATATGAGATGCATCTTTGATCCTGATGGTCCTGATATCTTGTATGTGCATGTTTTGCTGTCTGGGTAATTCAGGGAATACTTCTGAGAAACGAATGTTCCTTGTAATGAATCGAAGATCAAGTTGCAACCTGAGAAATAAAGTTTGGTCAACTCATAAGCGTACGGGAAGATAAAATCTGGGGAGGCTGCCCGATCAAGAGTCCATTGTTTACCGAATTTTTGCCCGACTTAGGGTGGATTTTTGCCCGAAAAAGGAAGATTTTGGTAAATTTTTCCAACGTTGGGGGGGGGCTGCTGCCCTCCCAGCCCCCTGGCTCCTAGCCTTTGGTCAAACTATATGAAATAACAAGAAGTTGATTCTCCGAGTGGGAGTTGTACAAAATTTTCAATCCCACTACATGAAATTAATAAGTTTTGGATGCAAACACTCGTCACAGCAAATCGTCAGATAAGACCCGAAAGAGAGAGAGAAAAGAGAAAACTACCTGCATTTATTGTTTGAAATAATAGTCTATCCGTTTGTTTTACCCTTTCATTAGCCATGAGTAAACTTTAGTAGGCTCTCTGGAAGGATGATTCCAAGTTTGTGTAATCGAAAGATGAAGTATCATTTTATAACTAGCTCTGTCCCAAAATATGCCAATTGAAATAAGATACTTTCAAATTGAATACTTTATTTCAAGGAGGGTGGGTATACTGTTATAAATGCTGAATAAGATAGCGCTGTTTTGATAGTCTACATATTTCTATCTCTTGAGTCTTGAGATGTGTGGCCCAAAAAAGCGGCATTTCAAAAATTATATCCAAAGACATAATCTTGTACTTTGGGTGCTACAACTACTGACAACCAGTAAAGAGACGTCCTTCTTTGTGATGGATCGGCCACCCAGGGTGGTAATCTTGAACTTATTTCTCTTATTTGGAGATTCATTGAACCACATGACATGCAACATTGTTCGCCTTTGAAAGACTTACCATCTCTTGCCGCATACTTTATTTGAAATCCAGGAGTTGTCATGAGTGTGGCTTTGAAGATGATATACAGTTGATTACTTTCTGAGATAAAAGAATCACGGCTTGTTCCACATTTTGTCAATACTGGTGTCCCACTAGCACTGGAGCCTTCATAAACCTTCAGCTCCGCATAAGGACATCCAAGCCGTCCCAAATTAAAACTGATGAAATCTAGCTGAATGGTCTTTCCAGCTGGAACCGTAATTGAATATTTGCATTGTTTGCTTGTAAGATATTTTGAAGGATAACCTGGCGAAGTGAAGTTGCCAGTGGATGATGCGAGTGATAGGTCACAACCTAGAGTGGAATTAAAACACTTACTATATGAGCTGTTCGCTCCTCTACCTGAATGACGATTCAGTTCAATAAACAAAATAGAGGCAGGGCTCTGATGTCGTTATTCTAAGGAGATGTTGAATGCCGTTAACATTCTCTTTTGTTGTCTTGCAGAACAGAATTTACGTTTGCCCACTGCTACAGTGTTTTACAAGACAAGCATTGCAGCAGACTTGTTCAGACACGCGAGCAAGCATTAGAGTCCACTGTCTTACATTCACATCAGATGTCAGTTGATATTTGCGAAAACGCAAAATCACTCATGCAAATCTTCCAAATTGGTTTTATTCGTGTAAATTTTGGCCTGCTACTAAAATATTTTAGTTTCATGGCACATTTTGATGTATCTAGCAGCGACTAGAGGCTTCGCAGCGGCTTGACAAACTGCTTCTCCGCATAAATATAATATTATAGCTAAGCAAAATATTGTTTATTGGTAGTCGTCAGTCGAGATGAACGAGTGGCGTTGGCTTGCTAAAAGTCTCAGTTCTAATGACAGAGCGTGAGGCAAAGATCAAGACGAAATATGCGAAAAGAAACTGACAGTTGGTCGTGGTGGGTTGCTGGAAAGAAACTCGAGTTAAGAAATTTAGATTTGTGACAAGTTTAAATATAAGGCCAGCGTATACCCAACCTGTCAACATCCATCAAATTCTCGGCAAATGATTGGTTGATATTCAAACTGATCACATGAATAGAGAAAATTGATCTAATGCGTGATTGAAAAGAGATTTTAGTTGATCACATGCCTTGCTCTGGGCCTACTTGTATGGACACATTACCTTTAAATATAGTGCTGATGACATATGCTTGAAGTATTCTTGGTCAGATACATTGAATAGGTTGACCTTGTTTCCATGGCAAAACCATGGCTATGGGATTGAATCTACTATTTTGGCCTGGGCCTATCACTTGAAGAACTATCATGCGAAAGTACTAAAAATCGAATAACAAAATAGCTATATTTCGTGTTCTAGATAAATGTGGGGAATTAATTCCTATCTTACTTCCAATAACTCAATATAATAGCCNAGAGAAAATTGATCTAATGCGTGATTGAAAAGAGATTTTAGTTGATCACATGCCTTGCTCTGGGCCTACTTGTATAGACACATTACCTTTAAATATAGTGCTGATGACATATGCTTGAAGTATTCTTGGTCAGATACATTGAATAGGTTGACCTTGTTTCCATGGCAAAACCATGGCTATGGGATTGAATCTACTATTTTGGCCTGGGCCTATCACTTGAAGAACTATCATGCGAAAGTACTAAAAATCGAATAACAAAATAGCTATATTTCGTGTTCTAGATAAATGTGGGGAATTAATTCCTATCTTACTTCCAATAACTCAATATAATAGCCGAGGAGAGCCAGGCTTTGAAAAATTGTAACACACGTATTTTTTATATAAAAAAAACTGCTTATAAGAAACTCAACTCTCAGATCGCTAAAAAATTAAGAAACTCCAGTACTGGGAAAATGTAACTTAAGAAACAATTTATTTCAATACAGGAAATCCTCAGCATAGTTTTACTTTATTTTCACTTGTTTCCTGTACCATATTACACACACAACGTACTTGATCAATGTCTAAACATTGGAAAGGCTTCCAAAAACCTTGTTTTGAAATGTTCACGAGGGCGCAGGTAGTGAACATGAAGACTGTTATAGAATCTTTAAGAAACTCGTAAGAAACTCTGAGAACTCAAAATCAGATGATTTTAAGAAAATTTCAGTACTGGCCCAAATTCTTAGTTTCAGATAAAAAAATACGTGTACCTTTACTTTCCTGGGTTTAAGTGCTGACTCTCCAGAAGCCCTGCACAGTCTACGTGGTCTAAAAAAGATCTGTGGGGAGTCTGCAAAAACTATCTCAACGCACTTCGAGAGTTCAAATATATTAGAAAAGAGACAGACGTACCTGTTTCAAGAGAGAGATGCACTGCCTTTATAACAAACAACAGTAAAATTTGAAAATTCTGCATCTTCTATTTACTCCTCTTTCGAGCTACATGTGAGAAAAATATTAGATGTCAATTTGTAGGGTGCAATTCACCAAAACGTTTGCATATTTCCTGGTGGCATGGCATTTTTGAAGCAATTTTTATATAGAACGATGTCCCTACAGCGTCAATATTTGTGGAAAGGTTCTGTGTAAAAATTTCACCACCAAGTTAATATTGACAGAATGCATGGTAAATATAGCTTGCATGAGGAGGGAATCTCCTTTGAGGACTTCCTGAAAATTCCCAGTATGCTTCTGTTTACTTAACTGCACTAGCACTTTATCACTATGAATCTAACTGCTAGATTACGGGCTGCATAAATTAAGGCAAAGAAAAAGCTAATTTATACTGTAAAATAGTGTCTTTTTGGTCTAATAAAATCCCTTGCCCCCACGAAAAGGGAGGCAAGGGATTTTATCTGCCATAAAATAAATAAGCAATCTCTTAAATTTAATGCAGCAGGACATAAAACGAGTTCGTATGTTTTATAATTTTCTTCCACAGTTTAGGGCTGTATCTTAAAACCATTGCTGCCTTTCCTGCCAAATTAGCGAGCCTCCGAGATACAAAGTTGCCATTAACTTCAAATTAACAAAAGGGGTTGTTGCCCCATATTTCTCCCCATATTGTCGATCATGTTGGCTCAACGAACACAGAGATGTAGGAAGTTTTGTATTAGTACCATGGGGCACCATTCTCTTCTCGTGTTTGACTGAGCAAAACATAGCAAAAATGGTCAAATACGAAGAAGAAATATGGCGATATTTTATCATACCTTTCACCACATGTGAAAACCTTTGCCAGTAGATTTTCTTCGTATAATTCCTGTTTCTGCCGTAAAAATTTGAAATCGAGAAAAACTTAGGAACGCAACACAAAGTAATGTAAGAGAAAATAATAAATATGCATTTCTACGTTGCCAACATCATCAATTTCCATGCTCTCCGATCAGAGAGACAGAGAGCATAAGGTTGATCATGCCAGGGTAACTGAAAAGGGTTAGCCTATTTCACCTTTTGTCCGTTCTGGCCTAAATCAACAACAAAAAATTATCGTAAAAATTCAATAAACAGAAATGGATAAGAAATGCCTTGATGTAAATTTACGGAAAAAATTAAACTTTCACTCACCTTGCACGTACTCTGCAACGCTTTCTAGCTTCAAGCCATAAATGTTAGACGTGCCCTCAATCCTAAATTCTTAAAATAAAGCTAAAAGTAATATGAAACTTTAGCATAGATTACTGACTACTTGTGGCAAAGTTGTGTGGATTGTTCAAATATTAGCAAGCGTGGGCGTAGGTCTCTGGCAACAATAAATACTTAACAAAATTATGGAAGTGTAGACCAAACCAAACTTTGATAAACCTGTATTTAAAACGAGGTTTGTTGTGCCGGCAGGTTTACATAAGAATAGATCAAAGTGTCCTTGAAATGCTTATCGTTCTTGCCAAGCAATTTCACCTTAAGCCTTTCAAAAATCTCTGCAAAGAAAACCGAAATGCATGTTCCATTCGTTGTATACTTGTCGCTCAGTGGAGAAAGCTTTCGTACTGTTAAATAGTATTGTTATCTTTGCATACATGTTACTAAAATCAACACAATCGTTGGGAAAAATGAATGTGGCAGTGTGGCAATATTGTACCGGGTGAGTCAGAAAAAACAATCCCCATTTGAAAGGCTACTGCTCCCTACATATCAAGATAATAATACTGGCAGATACCTTATCTAATAGTGGACATGTTCAAATAGATTTCAAAACTTACCTGCCTGAAATCGGCCTCTCCGTTCTGACACTATAAGGGATATTCTCGAGAAAGCCCTTTCAAGAACCTTCGAAAACGGCATAAAATCACGATCAAAATCCCCCTAATATTTCTGCCTTACAACAACAATATGAACGAAAAGTGAGTTCCTGCAAGTTCAATTTAAAACTTGCAGTGATAGCTATGACCCGAGGAAAGCTCCAGCTCCTAGCTCTTGTTATGTCTTTAAATTGTCAAAAGTTAATGCAAAGACCCATGCTAGCCCGTTAGGCTACAATGGATTCGTGACGTCATGCGTTAGTAGTGGAGCAGCTTGTTAGTTATGTATGTTTGCAACAATTTACTTTTTCTGCCTGAAATGTTATGCACTTTCCATGGAGCTATAATCGTGGAGAAAAATATCTGAGACAGGCCATTTTCAATGTTCTTACAGTATTTCCTAAAGATCTATCAGAAAACGTACGCTTCGGGCGTTCCTGCTGCCCCCTTTTTCCCTAATTCAATGTTGTCGAAATTGAACGGTAGTTGATTCAAGTAATAACCGGAGCATGGACTCAAAGGCTGGAATGATGAATAATTCTTATTTTTCCAAGCACTTTTGCCATGATTATAGACTAAGCGCAAAATTCTAGGCCGCTAGACATCCTTTGCAGCTATGAGTCTTCACACATAACAGACAACAGATTTACAACGTGAATAAAAACCAAGCATATCCTAAACTGTAACAATAATCAATCTTTGAAATATATCTTCAAAACATGTTGCTAATATTTAAACATTTAACTTAGTCAGGAAACTTTAGGGTATCATTTTGGCATCTGAAAGTTGCCGAATTTGAAAGAGGATAGCCTGCGCAATGACTTTACAAGTCTTTGCGCAAGCTAGACGGAGGAGGACATTCAGTTACAATCAATTTAAACCGAGAATTTGAAGAAGTTTCTTTCAGAAGATGCTTCACACCTTTCGCATGGCTGGCTCTAGTTAAAACATGGGCAATAATCGCCTCACTAAACTTATTTTGAAACCGAATTTTGATAGGCGCTTTCTTGCCTCCAGCCACATTTAGGTCATGTTCCCTTGCTACCAAAAACATCCATAAGAGCTTCTTTGATCAACGGTGTCAGGACACCTATTGTGTAATTAATTAATAAATGTTTATTTACCTTGTTTTGATTGTTGTTGTCTTCTTTGTTTTGTCTCTCAGCCTTGGTTTATGAGCAACATTTCAACCGACCTTGGCCTAAACTGGGGTTAACCGCTTTTTTGAATCTAACTTCCTTGTATTCCTGTGTGCATGTGCGCCTTCGCAAAACCCTTTCTTCTGCGAAGGCGCACATGCACACAGGAATACAAGGGAGTTAGATTCCAAAAAGCGGTTAGCCCCAGTTTAGGCCAAGGTCGGTTGAAATGTTGCTCATAAACCAAGGCTGGGAGAGACAAAACAAAGAAGACAACAACAATCAAAACAAGGTAAATAAACATTTATCTATTAATTACACAATAGGTATCCTGACACCCTTGCTTTGATTGAAACGACTTTGCACGCTGCGTAAGAGCTGGCAGTTGACATCGTAGTAATGATGACGTATAAGCCAAATCGAAGACACAGACTATAATTCCAGTCATCTTCAGGGCTGTCTTCAAAAAATCAATACAATAACTCTTTCTCAAGGGTGCAAGTCCTTCCACTAGATTTTCGTATCCGTTTCAGATTGCCTTTCTTTTATTTAGATCCTTGTCCAAGATTTTAGGTATAGGGTGGAATAGAGTAAATGGACCAAAGCGGGACTAAATGGGTCACTTGATTTGTTGCTTCTAGAAGTGGGGAAAGTGTCCTTGGTCGGGCCTTGGTCGTAAACTTGCAGCTTTTTCAATGAATAAAATTGTCTTCGTTCATCATAAAAACTGATCCTCTTCGACTAAAGCACAATAACCGTGAAATCCATGAGTTTGCCAATGATCCATTTTGCCCCATCTTATCCTATCTTACTATCTCCTGGTCCTTTGCCCTCTTTCTAATTCGCAAAATTCAGGTGCCAAAATTGTCCTTCCATAAATATGTTAATCTTTGATTATCTTATATAAACATCTGAATCAAACATATAATCAAACTTTATAAAAATGTTTCTTTATTTGAAAGATCTGAAAACTTTGATTTGTTATATAAATAAACTATAAATCTATGTTGATCAACCCCATATCTATACTAGTATCGCAAAATTAACTAGATATATAAACTTGATAATATTTAACTATTAGATTTTATAACATACAAGTTTTACCAAAATTTAAAACAAAACTTAACATAATGCATTAAAAAAGCAAGTTCTATAAAGCGGATGTTTCAATCAATCAATCAATCAATCAATCAATCAATCAATCGATCGATCGATCGATCGATCGATCAATACCATCTCGAAGGTGTTGTGGCGCCGTATTGTTATCCACTGACTTTGCAGCCAGACCATCAGGCGGACAGGGTTCGAACTCCATCAGCACCTCTTGAGCGTCATGCCAAAGGGTCACGGACTCCAATTAGTGCTTAGCTACTTCTGCGATCCCAGCACTTGGCGCTAAAACCGCAAATTCCCCTTCACTTTGATCTTCGAAATCGAGAAGACTGACAAGAAAGGAGCTAAAAATTCCCCTCGTCACCTTCATCCAAGGCTGCTTTTAGCTTGGCCTTGTTGTTCTAGCGACGTAGAACACACAACTCTTAAACTGGGACGTCGGAGGTCTTATGGGCAGGAAAATTCTCCAGACATCATTAGAAGGTTTTGATGTGACTTAGTAGCGCCCATTTTGAAGAAAATCACGCTTGAAAAATTTATCAACAGAAAATGTAACAGAAAATGCATAGCCCTGGCTTAATGTTGGGGTTAAGAAGGAGGACAAGGGAGTGGGATCACCTCTCACAATTCAAAAGTAGTTATCCAACATATTTTGGACCCCACTTAATAATGTCAAGGACCCAAGCCCTGGTGGGCCAAATGGCAAATATGGTTCTGCCTCCTAAATGATTTGTTCTAAGCATTTAGCTTCGATCTATTAAAAATTTCTTAACTGTTTAATTCGCACTGACTAACCGCGACTGGAACCAATCTTCAAATTCTGTTCTATCCATCTCAACAATTTTGTCTCGAACAAACTGCAAAAGAATTGGGAATAAGTTTGTTAAAAACTGTGGAACATTTTGTTGAAATTATTTTAAAAATCTAAATTTCACTGCGGCAGAAGAGTGGTATGGCGGAGGATGGTAAGCACGAGCAAAATGGGCCTAAATTTGCACAGCTTTTACGCAGTGTGATTGATCCATGTCGCGGACACGTGAAAACTCATCAGCCAACCAAAATGTGATACAAATGCTTTCCAAGCCTCGTAAAAGTGCGAACACCTGTTAACGTGTGTAGAAATACCCTTACCTCAATTGCAGCACTGATGTCAGGGTAGCACAATTCCCATGGCCTTAACATTGATAACACTTTGATGAATTGATTGCTGCTTATCTTTCGGCCTTCAAGCTGCAATGACAATACGACACATCAAAGTCATAATGTCATCGCTAGTAGGCAGCAACAAGCTGTTACTATACCCTACCTTCTTTAACATATTACCAGTCCCCCCTAGCCACAAACTTATTTCTAACCCTGTCTGTAACTACCGTAATACCACATTCACACTTGCAAGTAAAAACCAACCCGACTATCGAATGTTGCGTTCTAAATGGTCAATCCAACAAATCGAATCGATTTGATTGGTTGAAATTTAATCTGGTCTAGATGACGCTGGTTTGACTGTGTCAGTGTGAAATGGGGTAAATGGGGCAAAGTGAATGGGGAAAAGCCTAGCCGATCATGATCAGGCCCTTTCTCTCCATGAAAACCCAGCTGTTTTAAATAGCTTCCAAATAATTCTAGTTTGAATGTGAGTTCCCGTTTCCTGAAATTTAGAACCTTTCTTTCAAAAATAAAAATGGCACAGAAACTTACTGATCCATATTTTGCAATTTTATCGAGAACCAAAGCATTATTTGTATCTTCAAGTATATCTGGTGGCAGATTGTCGAGTAGGCTTTTGTACCTGCAAAGAGAAAACAAGAATGAACGAATGGTGTAAAGAAAACGTAAGGGCTGCTAATCATGAAACTTCATCGTGTAGTCATCTGAAAATGTCTTAAATTTCCTTTGAGTAAAGACGAAAATTCTAAATACGTCGGTCGTAATTTGCTCAACTTCAAAGGAAAGGCAATTTGTCTGAAAACGTAAGTTTGACGCTTGAAATTTGTTGTAGAAGTCATATGCTGACACTGTTTTACACGCTTTTAAAACCTGACTTCCAAGAGCTTATTCTTCTATTTAAGCAACCTTTGCCGTTAAAAATTTACATTTGCCAAAATATCATAGAGGAACGATTTGAAGTGGAAGGAAGACTTCCAACTAAAAATCGAATGTAGCGGAAATTTTATTGAAAAAAAATTTACTACTCACCAAGAACATTCTTCAGAAAACCTGGCCTTCTTTTCCTCCTCTGTTTCATCTCTAAGCCTGCTTTTTGATCGCATCATATTTATTGCTTTATTTACATCACTCATTACATGAAGTGCAAAGAATTTCCTCTCCATTGAAGCTACACTTTTCCTGTGACGAGGAAAGGAAAGATTGTGGTTGTTTTCCTCTTTATTAAGCCTCGGAAATGTGCTAAAAATATAGCGAGTAGGATTCCCCCCAAAATACGCGTTTTAGGAATTGTAGAGATCCGAGACAAGGAGCCTGGTTTACTCAGTTACCACAGAAAAACTCGAAATATGGACAGTAAATTGTTCTTTTTGGTAAAAAAAGTACAATGCAGCATAACTTTACGACAGGTTGAATGTTACACACTTAGAGTTCAATAGACGATTGCAATAAAGATGGCGGACAAGAATTCTTTACCATCATGCTTTGCGTCGCATTGAATTTCAATTGTATTTAAGCAGTTTCCTACCTATAGTTAAGTTTCAAAATGCATAATTTTAAACACACTTGCACTATAACAGTTTTGTTCTCAAAATTTTCGCTGCCCTCCTGCAGCCTCCTCAGTGAACATTCCAATTGATTTGATTGGTTGAATTCTTCAATACCGCAAAGGATCTTGGTAAAAAATTCCTCGACGCCATCTTTAGCGCAATTGTCTATTGCACATTAAAAATTCGAATGCATGGAAAATCTAGTCCTCACTGACGTTGCAAACACAACTAAAATTGTTTATTTTACGCTTACAGGGATTAACTCATCGAAACAATAGTACACTGCGAGCAAGGACGATATGAAACAAACTGCACAATTCAATATTGATCTAGGCCTGACTGACGAGCATGTGTAGGTGTTTTGGCCCAATTTGCTAGCATGTATCTGTGCTCGATTTCCACAAGAAATTGTTCACGCATTACTTAGCAGTATTCTTCAGCTTTCTATAGTATTCGTTTACTTCACAGCTCTGTGAACATACATCACCTTTTCTTCTATCTTTATGGCCTGAAGGTTGCCTCTGCAGACTTGTTTCTCTTACAGCGTTTCCTTAACCTGTGTATGTCATATAGTCGTTGCTGCGAGCTTAATGCCAACAAGGCAAAATTGCACGCGAGGAAGAATTTCACCGTTGCACCAACGTAATCTATATCACCCTTGTCTTGTAAACGATTTGAAGATGTCAGTTGATCGATTAGAAACTTTCAGTCAGAACCAAAATTGTCAAAGAATGGCCTCTTCCTTTATAAGTCGTGCATATACGGCCTCTTTCCTTAGTACTGATAACTAACAATGATAGTTTGTATGTATTGTATGGTGATAAAAATTTCCCAGATGAAGTTAATAAAGATATACTCCTGCTAACGCTTAAATTCATCCACAAATCTGGTCGATTTGATTAGAAAATTTCAAACTCCGTTAAAAGTCACAAAACCACAGCCGCCATCTCCCATGTCCCATGTTCCTTTTTCCTTTCATTTACTTTTAGTCATGTATCTTAAAGTCTACCTCAAATTAGATGCCACGCAGTAGTTGCGATGATACCTAAACCACCCTTCTTAAATTCGGATTGATCGCAGACATATCTCGTGGCATGTAATTTGAGACAGACTATAGTAGTTTATTTTTAACCTCTATGTCTATGGCCCCGGGGTAGTCATAGTCTTTTGCTCCTTGGGGGTATCGTCCCAGTAGTATTGTAAAGTAATTTTGTAAGTAGTGTAGCTTGTATTTATGTATTGTAACTTTTTTAATGGATATAAAAAAAAAAAAACAAACAAAAAAAAATGATAGTTTGGCATTGATAAAATGATATACCTTTCTCTTTGCTCAAGATTATCATGTAAAACCAAGGCACTTTCAGCTGCCACTACTTCAAATTTTTCTTTGGATTCTTTTGGTAGTTTATAAGCTTTTGAATTTATAGATATTAAACCAAACGTTGCGATCGCAGCAGCTGCAAACTTCTGTTTCGAAGTTGAACCTGGAAGATATTGAAACATATAATATCGATTGGTCAATTCGATTAGAATACATTTTCGTAAGAATTAGAGCGAGAAACGCCTTTGGAACTCAGTGAATGCCCCCTTGAAATTTTCCTAGGGGCAAAATTTTTAGGAATAAAATTCCAGAATGGTCCGGCTTAAGTGGTAGTGGTCCAATAAGCATAGGCATCAAATCTTTAAAAAGGATTGCACGGATGGTTATTGAATCTTTCTTTTGATTTGATGGCTTAAAAGAACTTCAGGTACTTTGATATTATTGTTCATGGGAACTTTTCGATAACTTGATTATTTTCAGAATCACAGCACTGCTTGTGTTTCAACCAATTTTGAGGTTGTGACGTCATCAATTTGCTAAATCGTAAACTAGAAAAGCGACAGATTTCTGCATACCGCCATATTGCAGACCTTCATAAACTATGGTTTTTTTAAGATTGTACCACTTTTCCTCTATTGATTTAGGATTTACCATTATTTTAATTTCTTTCAAAATTTATCATTAGTTTCTCAAATAAAAATAAAAACCATGTAATTCTGAAAATAATCAAGATATCAAAAAGTTCCAATGAGCAATAATAGCAAAGTACCTGAAGTTCCTTTTGAGCCATAAAATCAAAAGGAAAATTCAATAACCATCCGTGCAATATTTTTTAAAGAGTGATGCCTATGCTGGTCAAATATATGAAATCCTCTCATATAAGAACCTACAAAAATAAGAACGTACAGGCTGTTTTTCCTAAATTATGCACCTCGTAATTAAGAACCTGTTTCAGTTTGATGGAAAAATATATTCTTATGACAAGGGTGATAAATTCGATATTGTGATTGTCCTTATTAAGTTCATTTTTCCCAGTTGGCTGTTATAATCTGAACCTCCTCCTCTGTATGTAAGCTTAGAATTAGTTATTGGGTCCTTAATAACATTACGAAAACAAATAACGGGGCTGAAAATCTCTTGGTGATGACCTCTAAAAGGTTTACAGAAGGGACCCGTCAAATAAGAACCTTGGAGAACCTTTACACCCTGAAATTAACATAAGTACCTTTGAAATAAGAACTTAATTCAACCAGGCTCTCAAAAAAGTAGGTTCTTTTACGCGGGGATTTACTATATCCATCCGAATAAAAATGTTTCCTTTGACGCGTTCGGTAGCAAAACAAGAAACTGTTGTTTTGCTAATCTGCTTCAGTTAAATCCTCTTGAGGCTCTCAGGAGAATTTTCACTTTAATTTGCTCAAAACTTTCAAATCAAAATTACCTTCTTTTTTTAAACTTGATGTGTCAGCTCCCTCGTCCATTTCTTCTTTTACTTCCTTCTTGGAATTCTACAAATTAAATTTAGAGGAAACGTCAACCAACTTCTTCCGGGTGACTGAACAATTGACCAAACATTTTCAGAAAATGCTAATATTTGACTAAATTAATGCAAATTGCCAGAGAGAATATCAATCTTTACTTTAATGATGTACAGTTTTGATGCATTGATGCAATTAGTTATTTATGGTTTAACTGAAAAGTATAGCCTATTTCAGATGCAGAAAGATGTAAGAGTAAAGTCGAGACACTTTTGTGCCATAAGAAATTACAAAACACATTTTGTGAAAACATTTTTGGCCCAGAAGTGCTTGAGCTGATGCACCTAGGACAAACACCTACAAATATACACCTGTTAAAAATGCATTTATCAAACATGATAAAAAACCTCTCACAAAGATGGGTTTTTGCTCATGCAAATGTCCTTGCATTTTCTTGCATCTAAATTAGGCCATATAGTTGGTCCAAAAATGCATCCACACTTCATATCATTAGAAATTATATAGATTTTGTTCCTGTTGTTGTGCGTCAAATTAATAAAAACATTGTCATTTCGTAACAAATTTCGGTCATAGTTAGGTTTCGATAGATGCCTTGGAAGAAGTGCAAACACTCCTCACCTATAAAAATCTAAATAACCAAAATACCAAATGACTTTAACTCCAGTTTTGAACCGTTAATGAACAGAAAAGAGGAGGTCACAATACATGCCAAGATTTTGCAAAAGGCTTATGCTACAGGTATACATATGTGTAACTTCTGGAAACCCGTCCTTTTGGTGGGAGTTCTTTCTATCGAAAAGTTCTTTCATGTAACTCAAGAATAAACGATCTCCTCCAACTTCCTTAGACGAGGATCAACAAATTTGAAAACCAGTCTCTTTCATTCAGGGGTAGCATAGTTTGGAATCGGCTTCCATACCAAAGCTGCAAAAAGTGAAAATAAGTTCGAAACAAAAATCAGAAGTTGGATGGGATCCGGAGGTAACTTCCACATTTGTATTGCTTAATTTCAAAGATTGTAAATAAATAGGGAAAAGTTGGCCTTTATTTGCGTTAGCTATTCCTCTAGCCAATGTTAAATAGATTGTATTGTTATCATTTTCATTGACATATATTCAATTTTTTCATAAGAAACAGATTATAAGAAACGGTAGGCCCAATTTTTTAAAACTTAAAAGACTACCCTACCTGAATAAAAAAAGCTAAGAAACTTTTGTCAATTGTAGCTTTAATTTCCCAGGGTCGCTCGAAAATGTTTTGACACTGTCCATTAGTAGTAAATGTTTTGAAATTGTTTTGCGTGCAAATTATGTTATAACATGTTTTGGGGTCTTACTAAGTAGCCTGGGAGCCCNTGCTACAGGTATACACATGTGTAACTTTTGGAACCCGTCCTTTTGGTGGGAGTTCTTTCTATCGAAAAGTTCTTTCATATAACTCAAGAATAAACGATCTCCTCCAACTTCCTTAGACGAGGATCAACAAATTTGAAAACCAGTCTCTTTCATTTAGGGGTAGCATAGTTTGGAATCGGCTTCCATACCAAAGCTGCAAAAAGTGAAAATAAGTTCGAAACGAAAATCAGAAGTTGGATGGGATCCGGAGGTAACTTCCACATTTGTACTGCTTAATTTTAAAGATTGTAAATAAATAGGGAAAATTTGGCCTTTATTTGCGTTAGCTATTCCTCTTGCCAAAAAGATTGTATTGTTATCATTTTCATTGACATATATTCAATTTTTTCATAAGAAACAGATTATAAGAAACGGTAGGCCCAATTTTTTAAAACTTAAGAGACTACCCTACCTGAACAAAAAAAGCTAAGAAACTTTTGTAAATTGTAGCTTTAATTTCCCAGGGTCGCTCGAAAATGTTTTGACACTGTCCATTAGTAGTAAATGTTTTGAAATTGTTTTGCGTGCAAATTATGTTATAACATGTTTTGGGGTCTTACTAAGTAGCCTGGGAGCCCATCTATCAAAAATATATTTGCTCTACACTTAGAGCATCAACATTAGAAGAAACACATCAGAAACTTTTGGTAGCAAATGCCCCTAAAATTTAAGAAGCTGCATACCAACCCTGGACCTTAGTATCTTATATTAAAAAAATGAGTGTAACTGAAGAGTGATTCTATACAAATATATATTTCATGTGTCGATACTCACTGGCTTCACTTTTTCCGTTAAGGTCTTTTCGCGTTGCACAATTGAAGGGGATCTTGCCTTGCCCTTTCTCGATCCTTTTCTAGCAAATGCATTCTTCGAAACAAGGACTTCTTTAATAGTGAAAGCTTTTTCTTTAAAACTATGCGGATTGATGGCACTTTGCTGTAATCCACTGGCTTCAGCAACTTGGGTCATTGTCGATCTCCTTGCTATTAGAAAAAAAACCAAAAACTTGTAAAGTCTTTGTTTGGAGCGAAATTTAAAAATGGCGTTAAGCAAAGGAACCATTTGCTGAATATTATAGCATGATACTTGCAACACCAAATCGTCAGATAAGAAAAAAGAAATCAAATACTGCACTAATTTGAAATTGGCCAATCAGAGAGCTCATAAAAGTCGATATTTTGAAAACCGTTAACGAGTTTGTATGATGTTAAAGGGAATCTGCAATTAAATAGGCTTGTCCATAAATAGAGCAAAGAAAACACTCAAACACAGCATTGTTTCTTTCGCTATCCATTGTTCACGACGAGTGTGCAACTTCAATTTGAATGGAATATTTCTATATTATTTTGCTCTTTGCAATGCTCTTTGCAAAGGTTTGAACCTTGTACAAACCATTTAAAAGCTTGCATTTACAAAGAGCAAAAAACCTAAAAAATATACAAAGTCCAAAGCCATTTTACAAGAAAAAAAAACATTTTTCTCCTTCTCCCTGCTAAACAATTGTTAAAAGGTTCAAAAACATTATATATGATTATATTAATGATGAGTTTTTCTGTACTTACAGCGAGCACCTCGTGAAGAGAAAACTGATTCTGGGGAATGGTCACTTCTCCTTGAAGATACACTGGCAGTAGTGTTACTTCTACTTCTTGGAGAATGAAGCTTGTCTTCATCTGTAAACGAAATACACTTGATAAAACACGGGCTAAGTTAGACGTACGGTAACATCCACAAGCAAGAACATACTTTCTCGCAAAATAAGATTGAACAGGTTCTTTGATAGATGATACTACCACGGTTTTCAGGGTGAAGATTCTCAAGTTGATCCTATGATTATCTCATACCCCCCCCCCCCCCTCCCCGCCATTCACACAGGGCGGTTTAAACAAGTTTCGATTAACCTAAAATTTGTCGCACATTAAATATCAGGCGAGATTTGCGAGAACGCAAAAATGACTCACGAAAAGCTCTTTAATTGTTCTTACTCGCAAATTTTTCGCCTGATATCTAAAGTGGCTGGAAATTTGCCTTAAGTCTGGCTCACATTAGGTCGTTGAAGTCGCTAAGGTCGCTGGGGTCGCTGGGGTCGTTAGAGTCGTTGTGAAAGTATGACTTAAAAGACCCAAAGGACTGAATATGAACGGTGACTCGACGACCCTGACGACTGAGTCGCTGGGATATAAATAGATGATACTACCACGATTTCTATCTCAACAACCCACACGACCCACTGTTATTTTTGCCGTTCACTTTCGGTATATTGGGACTCTTTAGTCGTTCTTTCCCAATGGCTCCAACGACTCCAGCGACTGCAACGACCTTACGTAAACCTGTAAAACAGGCTTTAGTAACATAGGGCTCAAATCACATTACTCTCTTCGCAATCAGGATGTCATTGGGCGAATAAGGGCCAGAACAGAAAAATTCAAGTCCAGTTTCTATCCCAATTGCTTGACTGAATGGAATGAACTAGGTCCGGAGATTAGACTTGCACCCTCGGTTGCTATCTTTAAGAAAAAGCTGATCTCCAAAATCCGTCCCCCCGCTAAATCTGTCTTTGGGATTCATGATCCAATAGGATTATCCTATCTGACTCAACTTAGAGTGGGTCTTAGCAAATTATGCTTTCACAAATTCAAGCACAATTTTAGGGATTCCATAAATCCAATGTGCCCTACTAACGATGGTATTGAGACTACGGAACACTTTTTGTTGCTCTGCCCCTCCTTTGAGGTTGAACGTCGAAATCTTCTCGCTAGAGTTTTTGAATTANGATACTACCACGGTTTTCAGGGGGAAGATTCTCAAGGTTATCCTATGTGTATCTCATACCCCCCCCCCCCCCTCCCCGCCATTCACACAGGGCAGTTTAAACAAGTTTCGATTAACCTAAAATTTGTCGCACATTAAATATCAGGCGAGATTTGCGAGAACTCAAAAATTACTCACGAAAAGCTCTTTAATTGTTCGTACTCGCAAATTTTTCGTCTGACATCTAAAGTGGCTGGAAATTTGCCTTAAGTCTGGCTCACATTAGGCCGTTGAAGTCGCTAAGGTCGCTGGGGTCGTTAGAGTCGTTGTGAAAGTATGACTTAAAAGACCCAAAGGACTGAATATGAAAGGTGACTCGACGACCCTGACGACTGAGTCGCTGGGATATAAATAGATGATACTACCACGATTTCTATCTCAACGACCCAAACGACTCACTGTTATTTTTGCCGTTCACTTTCGTTATATTGGGACTCTTTAGTCGTTCTTTCCCAATGGCTCCAACGACTCCAGCAACTGCAACGACCTTACGTAAACCTGTAAAACAGGCTTTAGTAACATAGGGCTCAAATCTTTAAAAAGGTGGGTGTAAAATTCCATTACATTTTTCTTTAAATTAAATGGCTTGGAAGGAACTTAGGATAATTTTCTGTAAATCTGTCGTGGAAATATTTTGATATCATCATTATTTTCAAAATGGCAGCATTTATTATATTTAAGGCTGTGACGTCATCAAATTTCTAAATCCTAAACCAAAAGAGCAACAGATTTCTGCTTGCCACCATATTGTAGACCTTGGTAAACTATGGTTTTGTTGAAGATTGTATAATTTTTCCTCTATTGATTTAGAATTTACGATGATTTTAATTTTATAAAACTTTTCCATGAATCATTTCCACGACAGATTTACACAAAGTTCCTTCAGTTACTTTCAAGCCATTCAATTCAAAGAAAAATGTATTAGAATTTTACACCCAACTTTTTAAAGATTTGAAAGATTTGAGCCCTATGCTGGCTATAGTAACATACTTGGTAATAAAAGCCTTGTTCCAGGCAGAGGTGAAGTTGAACTTGTTGACATTTTGTGGATTGCATTAGGAGCAATTGAGACACGTCTTTGCAGTAGGGTGCCACGTCTGGCTGTTCTTCCCTGAAATATAAAATAACACTATGGTGACCCTGAAAAAATTGAACAGAGAAATTGGGTTATGTAAAATAAAGTAACAGACCAAAGGAATGATTCAAATGTTGTTTGGTAGCTAAAGGACTAACAAACATCACCATAATAATAATAATCAATTAATTTAATGTAGGCTAGTACATAGCTACATATAGTAAAATAACGGGATTAAAATATTATAATTATCTAATTAATGCCAACTACTTAACAATATACAGGTTAGAAAACAATTTGATAAAATGACTCGATAATATACATACAGTTCAAGCGATACAAATTTTAAGAATAAAAATGCAGCATTATAAAAATCCGAGGTTTTCAATAAAAGGACGACATAGTTTGCATGTGCATTCTTCACCGCGCCAAGTTTTTATCTTTGATTTAAACTGTTGGATAGAATTAGCATTCCTTACATCTTGAGGGAGGAAAGCCAAAGTTGGGGCCCTCTGTATCTGATGGTCTTTATTGTTGCTATTTTTATCGACATCTTCATAATCGGTGAAAACAAGGATATATATATGTATGTATGTATCATTTGCCTATTTACAAGTTTTATAATATAAAAATAGATACAATACAATATATAAGGTTAAAAACGTAAAGAAAAACACTCCTAATTACAGTGGCAGGGATAGCATTAAAAGGTCAAGCTGACTTTATTTCCGTAATGGTCCCCTTAGAGGTGTCGGTATAACGGAAAAACGTAGGTTAAAAGAAAATACAGATCTGTGTTTTTGATACAAAACGTGGTTTATAAGACAAAACCATGATCGGGAGAGATAATGAAGGGATTTAGTGAAACCAAGCAGATACAAAACTCGTCGATTGCCATCAAAAATAAGGAATCGATTTCTATCAGCTGCAGAGCTACGACACAATACACCATTTCGGAGTGCACGATGCCATGTCGCAAGTGGGGCAAACTTTCAATATACCATTTCGACAATCAAAGAAAGAGACTGGGGAGAGCGGTTTGTTCTGGTAAATGGCGGATGAAGAACTGGTAAATGGCTGCCACGGAGAATTTACAAATGACAAATTTCAATTTTAACATATCTTATGTGCTAATTTCTTTATTTTAACTGTGAATTTAGAGACTGAATTTTAACTGTGAATTATATTTTAACTGCAGAGGGAAACTTATCATTTGTAAAAGCTCCGTGGCAGCCATTTACCAGATCTGCATCCACCATTTACCGGAACAAACTGCTCTCCCTAGTCTCCTTTTTTGATTGTCGAAATGGTTTATTGCGGCCTACTGCAAACTGTTTTAATTCCTGATATTTCAGTGGTAAATGACCGCAAATCATCTCATTTTTAGTCAAGTTCAATCTAAATGTATGTTTTCTTGCATATTAACAAGGTTTCATTACGTAAATTTAAGAACTGTACTATGTACTCACTAGGAGTTTCTTGTAAGTTTGCGCGGTCGTCGGAGTACAATAGAATTGGCCTAGTACCCTCCACACTTTCTTCGATTTGAACTTGAAAAATACACTAAATCCTCCAAAACATCACACAAAAAGGTTATATAAGCAATTATTAATTAAAAATTATAAAGTTTTTCCTGAAAAATCTCTTAAATTTTAATTAAAACAAACTCTCCGAGTCGCACGCGGCGATTAATTTGATTTGTTTGCCCTACTTGCAATATGGCGTCGCGAACTCCGAAATTGTGTATAAGCATATCATCCTGGGAATACGCAACTTGGATTGGATGTATCCAAGAGCCATTATAATTTCCTTGCCTCATAGATAAAACATTGTCTTCCGCAACTGGGAATTGTTAGCATGCACTGAGAATTTCGTATTGAGTCGACTATTTCCGGGGCAAGATGAAAAGCGATGCTAGTCTCGTACGGATCTAATCGATCCCCGTTATAGGGCCCAAGAATTCTTACGTACCCTAGTAAATTTTGTTGGATTTGTTAAGAACGATTTCCAGATTGGATCCATAGCTTTTTCTCGCTCAACTTTCCATTGTGCTGTTTGTAGATCTTCCTTTAAATCTCTGAAGGAAGAAGTGAAGGTGAAGGTGAAATGAAGTGAAAGTGAAATTGCGTTTTTAGCGCTAAGCGCTGAGATCGCAGAAGTAGGGAAGACCTAATCGAGTCCGCGACCCCTTGTCATGACGCTCAAGTGGTGGGGCCCATACTGGGCTCGAATTCTGTCCGCCTGACTGTTCTGGCTGCAAAGTCAGAGGATTACACCACTGCGCCACAACACCTTCATCTCATCATCTCATCATACAGAAGAAGGATTTCATCTCATCTTTATACAGTAGCTAAATTTATTGTCAAGGTGGATGCTGGTTAGCAAAACAATCAAAGGTAGCTTTTGTAAGAATTGTATCGATTGCTTTTGATTGACACGCCAGTACACAGCGATCAGCATTTGCAAAGAAAGAGATTTCAACGCTTGATTGGTCCACTGGAAAATGTAAACAAAGAGACTGAAAAAATGGCCTGAAAACTTCAACCCTAACTAACTCGTTGAACAAGGACAGATTTTGTAACGAAAGCATCAGTTTCTTTTGATTGACACGTCATTTCAAAGTAATTAGTGATCGAAGACAAAGGGAATTATCTCAAACAATAAATCAAAACAGACAAAGCTGCAAAAATTGCCTTGAAAGCAGTATGGCGCAGCATAGCCATCAAATCTTTAAAAAAGATTGCACGGATGGTTATTGAATCTTCCTTTTGATTTTATGGCTTGAAAGGAACTTCAGGTACTTTGCTAGTATCGCTCATTGGAACTTTTTGAGATCTTGGTTACCTNAAAGATGATATCATTACATCCTGAACCTTCTGCTCCAAAAGGCAGAAGGTTTGGCAGACTTTGGAGAAGATTATTGTTTTCGCCATGGAGAATCCAAAACCTGCTGTTTTGAAGATTTCTGTGTTTGATTGGGAAATATATTTCCGTCTCTACGAATTCTACTGTTTCCAGAATTTGGTACGTTTGGAAGTAACAATCAAACACATCCTAAATAGCAATAGCAAACAGTTGTTTCCAAAGACCCTGTGTGCTTCCCAAGATCCTCTGCTGTAGTATCGCAGTGAGTTTTATACTGTATGAAAATTATTTTGGCCTAACAATCACAAGGCTGCTTTATCTTTTTGGTCTTCAAATAAGCGTTGCTGTGTCATCGCTCTTGAACTCAAACAACAGACTTTCCTGAAAGTAACTGAAGGGCTGGGAAAGCTTTAAAGACGACGCAAGGGTGCTTTGATTAAATATTTATCTTGCTTTAACTGTTGTTGTCTTTTTTGTTTTGTTTTCCTTGTCTTTGTATTTCAGCTACTGAACTTGGCGTAAGTGATCAATTTGGTCAATCGAATCTAACTCCCTTGTAGTCCTGTGTGTTAGTGCGCCTTAGCAGAATGAAAGGTCTTAAACCGCAAGCCACCAAAGCAAACTTATGGAAGAGCAATCCTTGTCTCCCATAAGTTTTTTTTGGTGGCTTACGGTTTAAAACCTATTCTTCTGCGAAGGCGCACCAACACACAGGACTACATGGGAGCATGTGAGTTTGGGAGTTAGATTCGAATGACCAAAGTTATCAGTTACGCCAAGTTCGGTAGCTAAAATACAAAGACAAGGAAAAAACAAAGAAGATAACAACAAGCAAAACAAGGTAAGTAAATATTTAATCAAAGCATCGGTGTCCTGACACCCTTGGACAAACAAAGCTTTGTTTCCTGTCGCTATTCATGCCCCCATTATCGTTTGCTGAAAATGCTTTTTACAACCAATATGATGTTTTGGTGGTTCTCACGCGTGCAAAGGATCATGGGGAACACATGGTCTTTAAAAGCATATCAGTATCTTAATATGAAACCTGGTTTTTCTTCTCGCATGAAAGCTGATGTGCTCGTTTCCTTCAGAATGCAATTTGAGGTTCTCACATCTAACGACAATCTTCTCGGTTTCAATTTTTTTTCTGTCTCATTTTCTAAATCTCCATGATTTTTTCGAGTTGGTGAAGGAACCAAATACCTATAAGAGAAAAATAATTCCAGAAAACTTTAAGAGGAAACTTTCAGAAGGCATGCAGCAACAAAACTTGGTAACATTTTACTAAAGAATCTTCTGAGAAATATCTAGAACTGTCAAGTCACGTGCCACTAATATGAATGTCTTTTGTGATCCTGCATGGTTCGAGCCTCGTAGTACTCTTTATATCTTAAATTTTCAGTAAGATCTGTACTTCAAGATCATAGTTAACCGTTGATAAAATTCTTTTACGATCACTATCATCTTAAGGGACAGTGCACAATTTATTTTGCAAAACGTGACGGGGCAACGACTTTCTATGATCCTGTGCAAAACGGCGTCAACAATTTTTATATAGCAAATATGTACGGAGCCAGGGCAGTAATTTTTTACGAGCTTAAGATGAAGTTTGAAACCTAGAATTGTTCATTTTGAGAACAATATTGTAAACCGTGCAAAAAGAGGAGTTCTTAAAGAGACGTATAAAATGATATAAAAATTTCCATGTCAATTGTTTGCAATAAAAAGTCAGAGCAAGTCAATCAGTCAAAACTTTTCATCTTCGGACTTCAAGGTCAATTTTGTTGTTGACAAAGACTTGTAAGAACAAGACTTGATTTGGTTATGATCATTAGCTAATTCATCTGTAGCATATTACATCTAAAGCTCTGGAATACGGGGCAGATACTTTTTAAGAAAAGGTGAAGGGGCAGTTGGGTTTTTTGCAGAAATTTTATAGGGGGTGAGCTGATCTTTTTGCAAGAATTCTTCTTCTCCACCGGCCATATATAATAAATTTTTCACTGTCTCTAATAGTTCTATCATTCTCGTAGTTTTGTAGTGGTTACAGCTGGTGATGGGTTCAAAACAGCACAGTTTCTCCATAGAAAACTTTGTATGCCTTTAATGAAGTGACATGAAGGTGAAGTTGCGATTTTTATCGCCAAGCGCTGGGATCGCAGAAGATGAGAAAGCCTAATCGAGGCCGCTACCCCTTGAGTCTGCAAAGTCAGTAGATTACACCACTGCACTAAAACACCTTCAACACCTTCAATGGTCAAACGAAAACATTCACCTGGCCTTTACCTGGATTGTTACATTTGATCGCACAGGATCGTGAACAGACTTTGTCCAGAAAATCTCTGGAATAAATTCCAACAAAGATCCTAATACTCAAGTTATAACACGCCATTCTATAGAGATCTTCAGATTCCAAGTTACAGTCTAAAGTATTCCGAAAAAGGATTTTCCTACTCAGGAATGATTTCTGGAATGAAATCCCCATA
This sequence comes from Aurelia aurita, assembly GCA_004194415.1. NCBI lineage: Eukaryota > Metazoa > Cnidaria > Scyphozoa > Semaeostomeae > Ulmaridae > Aurelia > Aurelia aurita. The sequence continues at coordinate 181,982 of REGM01000197.1, read as the reverse complement.
AATATAAGGGAGCTTCCTATCTTGCACTAAGATAGAAATACATTTGATGAGCGAACATTCAATTCAATTAAATACGGCTCTTAAAATTCAATTGAAACATCATTAAGATGTATTATTTCTTTTCTTTATGATCTTGATTGCTGAAATTTTAAACTTTTGTATTAAAGGCTCGTTTTCAACCAGCAGCCTTTACGCGTAGATTTATATTGAGGCAGCCATTTTCGTAGACCACAAACATGTTCATTTTCATAAAACAGAGCACGCAAAGGACCATGGTTCGATAAAAGCCTTTGAATAGGTCTTATGTAGCTGAAAGGATATTGCGTCTAAGAATCTAAAATGTATGACAGAAAATGAAAAAATACCTCGATAAACTTATTTCTTCACTGTCTTCATCGCTGGACGTTGCTGAATTTGGGGCTTTCATTGACCTTTTCGATTTCTCTTCATTTTCAAGTCGTCTAAGTTCATAACCGTAAGCCTGAAATCAAGCATATACATTAATGTTGAAAGAAAAATCGTTAGAGCACCTCGATTTCTAAGACTACGTTCACACGATGCCGGCACAATTTGAAAACGGCAAAAAACGTTTTAGCTAGTGTTCACACGATACCTGCACCATTTGAAAACGATAGAAAATTCGATAGAAATCTGTACCGATCTCTTTGCAGTCTCTGCTACNGAAAAATACCTCGATAAACTTATTTCTTCACTGTCTTCATCGCTGGACGTTGCTGAATTTGGGGCTTTCATTGACCTTTTCGATTTCTCTTCATTTTCAAGTCGTCTAAGTTCAGATTCGTAAGCCTGAAATCAAGCATATAAATTAATGTTGAAAGAAAAATCGTCAGAGCACCTCGATTTCTAAGACTACGTTCACACGATGCCGGCACAATTTGAAAACGGCAAAAAAACGTGACGGTACCAAAATTTTAGCTAGTGTTCACACGATACCTGCACCATTTGAAAACGATAGAAAATTCGATAGAAATCTGTACCGATCTCTTTGCAGTCTCTGCTACAAAGAGACTGGATTTTAACGACAAAGAGAACTATCAAGGCCCAAGGCCTAAAGACTGAATCAGCCTCGCTTCGAAAGCGTTAAAAAAATGTTTCATTTTCAAAGATTTTGTGTGATCACACGACACCGTTTTCAAATTGTGCCGGTTAGAGTTCCATTTACAAATTCTGCCGTTTTCAAATTGTGCCAGCAAACGATGTGCCGTTTTCGTGTGAACGGGAGGCCTGTCCGTAACAATTTTATGCCGTTTTAAAACTGTGGCGGTATCGTGTAAAGGCAGTCTAATTTTAAGAATGCAGGGCCGAAGCCAATGGTGGAAGAGTGATGTGTATTCACACCCCTGTCTAAGTGCCCCGGCACATTCTACCTAGGTGATTGATTTCCCCGGGGAAAAAATGTAGTAAAATCTGTCCCCGGACAAGATGTGAATCTCCCCGGTACAAAACGCCTTACAAGTGAAACGTCGGCTGCAAATTGGCAAACCCCGGGGAGAAATTTGAGACATTCTTTCCACGTAGAACAGTTCCCCGCTAATAATTATGCTATCCTCGATACAAAATTGGAGCTCCCCGGTGAAAATTTGACAATCTTTTTCGATCACCATACAAGGAACCCTGCGAACGTCTGACCTCTCACTGGAAAACTTAGACGAGGCGTTGTATTTGGTAAAAATGTCGGATTTCTTGCGACATAACAGGTCCTCTGTTAAAGATTGTGTTAGAGAAATGACACATTGAAAATGAATNTCCCCGGACAAGAGGTGAATCGCCCCGGTACAAAACGCCTTACAAGTGAAACCTCGGCTGCAAATTGGCCAACCCCGGGGAGAAATTTGAGATATTCTTTCCACGTAGAACAGTTCCCCGCTAATAATTATGCTATCCTCGATACAAAATTGGAGCTCCCCGGTGAAAATTTGACAATCTTTTCGATCACCATACCAGGAACCCAGCGAACGTCTGACCTCTCACTGGAAAACTTAGACGAGGCGTTGTATTTGGTAGAAGTGTCGGATTTCTTGCGACATAACAGGTCCTCTGTTAAAGATTGTGTTAGAGAAATGACACATTGAAAATGAATTTATCAACGTTCACAGACTTTTGGCATCAGAAATTACTGAACCTACAGCATATTCTCATTTAGTTCTTACTATTTTTTCGGTTGCAATGGTTTACTAAAGGATAATTTACATACTGGTCAATAGCCAAGAAAAACTTTCTTCAGTTAAATGCCTGAGAACCATCTGTTTTAAACTAACATTGAAAATAGGTGAGTTTTACTTGGGATGCCTAGATCCAAAGTATAGAACGACAGAAAAGGGTAATCATTTCCTATGCTTCCGGAGTATGCTTCAAAACAGGTAGCTTGCAAATGTACAAGTTCCTATGAATTCAAAGTCATTTCAAGCCTTTTTCAACATGTTTAAAATTAATCTTGTCTTCCACACAAATGCACACGAAGAAATTTTCATGATCGGTAATATAATCAAATTTTTATGGTTTTTCAAAAATTTTCACTTTTTTGGGTTTCCCGGTAGAGACACACTGCACAATAGATACCAGGATGGCCAATATTTTGGCTGGCAAGATGAGGAATATATTGCGAGATATCATGGTAATATTTGAAGAAGTGAAGAAGAGGGAAAGGGTTCTTTAAAATAATTAACAGGCGGGCCAAAAAAGTAACCCCAAGATGAAAAATTTCTGAAAAACTTTCTGAAGCCAGACTTGGATGAAACTACATGGCACTAACTAAGTACAACATAAAATGCACATATGGAGTGAAAATCAGGTAATGATTAGTAGTGCCATGGGCGATAAGAAACGCGGTAGTTAATTCCTAAAAAAAATTTCTTCCTGTGTCCCTATGGTCACTCAAATCAGAACACAGGGACACAAGGAAAACCAGGCACAACAACAACAGCCTTCACGGGCATAGGGACACAGGGGGATTGGGCATAGGGACACAGGAAGAAATTCTTTTTAAGAATTAAATACCGCGTTTCTTATCGCCCATGGTAGTGCCATATAAATTTCATCAAAATCATGCATTAATGAATTTTTTATCTTGGGGGTTACTCTATTTTGGCCCACCCGTTAGATGCCTTTGAGAACAGAGAAAGCTAAAAAATAACCTTCCGATCTTGTTCCTCCCTGATCAGCTTGAACAGGCCAATGCCAAGTTTGACTTTGTTTAACAAATTCCTGAAAGAGAAGAAACATCAAGATCAATCTGACGAGGAAGTACATGTATTTTTTATAAGAAACTAAGAATTTAACCCAATACTGAAAGCTTCTTAAAATTATCAGATTTTGAGTACTCTTTTAAGAGTTTCTTATGAGTTTCTAAGGAGTTTCACAAAGATTCTTGATGTAGATTTCAGAAGGGGACAATCGATGCCTCTCTTCTCTACTTGGATAATGAAACAGAGCCTTGATAATAAATTGTTAGGTATAGGGAAATAACGAGAGTTAATTCACCATGGAAAGTATGGTTTTAAATATTTCCTGGTCTTGACAAATTTGTAAAGTCAAGCAAATTCCTGGACTGGCCCAAGTCTCTCCCGTGCACCCAAATCCCAACAACCGAATAATTACCTCTGCAAAGGAGGGAAGGAGGAAGGAAACTGAGATAGTCTTGTGGTATTATTGCCCGCCTTATGAATAATTAATGAGGTAGGCTGAATTTGTGGAAACTCTTATCATTACCCCCAACTGATAAAAACGATCTCTTTCTTAAAGCAAAATGCTCGATTGCTATTGGCTAAAGTGGGGGGGGGGCAGAATTCTCCCACCTCAGTAGGCTTTACTACAGTGACCTCGCTTCCAGCTGGCAATACAAATGTCTTCTGCTTTCTCCTTCCCTCCTTCGCAGAGGTTATTATTTAATAGATATTTTGGTTTCTTAGGCCATTGGGCTTTACGGCTTTAATCCAGCAAATTGCTAGCTTTAAGCCTAATAGAATTACTTTAAATCATATCACCGTAAATACAGGAGGTACATATTTACCTTCCATGAGATATTTGATGTCCTATTGTTTGCAAATTGTCGACGTTTGGCTGTTGAATGATTTGTGTAGACCCCTGTAATGAAAAGCATTTGTTTTATATTATCAAGAATTTCTTGAGAAATTCGTTTTTTGATAAACTGTCCAGCTAGCCCTCAACTTTCCCTAAAGCTGTTTTTTGTGGATTTCAGACATTTGGTAAAGAAATCAGAGAAATGACTTCTGCATGGGTTGATGTAAATTCCAGCTGCGCAATACCTTTTTGGGTAAACCCACTTTTTGACAGTTCTAATATAATTCCCAAGAATTTCTATAAACTTCATTGTGATGTCACAATAAAATAATGCAGAACATCAAAATTTGGAAAATGTGTGTGGAAAGTTGACCTGGAAATCTCCAAGAGAACTCTAGGCAGAGCAGTTGCATTGGATGTTGTTATGTTGACAAACGTTCCGACTAAAAGGTGGTCTCAAACCTTTGGCCACGACTGTAATGAATGTCTTTTTCAGAAATATCATATGATACCTTTGTGTGTGTGTAGATTATCTTATTAGCATGTATAATTTAGGATAAATAGATATAAATACCTCTTTAGATGGAGTTGCAGTTTGACTTTGTGAGAGAGGAGACAGTACTTCTTCATCTTCACTGTTGTTCTAGAAAATAACATATCCTGTGCAGATTTTGTTGAAGATATTTTCTACTGTATGCGACAATGTTATTTTACCATGCATATGAATCTGTAAAATTTCCCCATTCATAATTAATTAAAACTATCTAACCTGGCTTGGCTTGAAAAATATCACCATATCCTTTCTCTTACTATAGTGAGGGGCTTATTCAAAGAATCAAAATTAAAACACGGGCTTTAAAACATGCGGTATACTTGCAGTAGTTGTTGTTCCTACAGGTTTATCTGTGCAGTGCCTGCTTTTCACAACAACCTTCATGGTCACAGGGACACAAGGAGGAATAAAACTGCTGCAGGAACAACTACCACATTTCTTAACCCTATAGTGGTTGGGCTATCTTGACTACCCTATTTTGGTTGGGGGGGCAAAATAACCCCCCCTATCTAACTGCAGATTGGCAACAGATATGAATACCTAAATTGGCCTGTATATAGCTCATAACAAGTACTTTCCAAAAATATATGCATAATGCTAAAAATAGAACCATGAAATGGCTGACGTCAGCAAATATTGACTGTGGTCATCAAAAATTGTCAAATTTTGCATGTTTCAACAAAATTAGCCAGAAAATTATTGTTTCTTATCTGAAATGCAAAATTTCGTCCTGATTTTGAAGAAGGATGCCTTTGAACCTTAACGCCAAAAATATAGCGGAATTTGATAATTTTTTGGCAATTTTTGGTGACAGCCAATTTGAGCTTTTTCGNATTCGTTTTTTGATAAACTGTCCAGCTAGCCCTCAACTTTTTCCTAAAGCTGTTTTTTGTGGATTTCAGACATTTGGTAAAGAAATCAGAGAAATGACTTCTGCATGGGTTGATGTAAATTCCAGCTGCGTAATACCTTTTTGGGTCAACCCACTTTTTGACAGTTCTAATATAATTCCCAAGAATTTCTATAAACTTCATTGTGATGTCACAATAAAATAATGCAGAACATCAAAATTTGGAAAATGTGTGTGGAAAGTTGACCTGGAAATCTCCAAGAGAACTCTAGGCAGAGCAGTTGCATTGGATGTTGTTATGTTGACAAACGTTCCGACTAAAAGGTGGTCTCAAACCTTTGGCCACGACTGTAATGAATGTCTTTTTCAGAAATATCATATGATACCTTTGTGTGTGTGTGTGTAGATTATCTTATTAGCATGTATAATTTAGGATAAATAGATCTAAATACCTCTTTAGATGGAGTTGCAGTTTGACTTTGTGAGAGAGGAGACAGTACTTCTTCATCTTCACTGTTGTTCTAGAAAATAACATATCCTGTGCAGATTTTGTTGAAGATATTTTCTACTGTATGCGACAATGTTATTTTACCATGCATATGAATCTGTAAAATTTCCCCATTCATAATTAATTAAAACTATCTAGCCTGGCTTGGCTTGAAAAATATCACCATATCCTTTCTTTTACTAGTGAGGGGCTTATTCAAATAATCAAAATTGAAACATGGGCTTTAAAAAATGCCTTATACTTGCAGTAGTTGTTGTTCCTACAGGTTTATCTGTGCCGTGCCTGCTTTTCACAACAACCTTTATGGTCACAGGGACACAAGGAGGAATAAAACTGCTGCAGGAACAACTACCACATTTCTTAAAGCTCATGCTATAAAATGACATGTTTTTCCAAAGCTTGCACTTTATATTTGCCAAAACAACATATTGCAAGTCAAATCATGAATTCTCAGACAATGCTGTCAAAGTAAGTCGAAGTAATTAAACAGAGACTGATCATCACTCTTTGGGTAAGAGATAAAATTTAATAGATCATTAGATTACCCTACCTTACTTAATCTGGGATTAACTCTCTATTTTATAGAGGGTATCGTTTTATTTTTGCGTGTGAGTGAGTGTGTCCATTGTGACAACATGCCCAAGAAACAACAAAATCGAAAAGCCACAAAACTTTGGAGCAAAGAAATTAATTTCAGGGTGCTTGAAATGTCTTCATGGTAGAATAAAATGCCTTTTATTTGTTCACAAATTAGCCCGGCATCGTCTTCTTAATAAACATACCTCAGAAACGTCATCACCATCAAACTGGCCAAGAGCTCGAAGAATCAATTCCCTGTCATCGAGCACAACTTCTCCAACTTCCTTGTATGGTTTATAATTCACTGATTTATATCCACATTGGCTTATTTGATGGTCTCTCCTTTCATAATTATTTTTGGCAACTCGCTTCCTTGTCGGGCTTTCGCATGTGTACACTGGGGTGGAACAGCGAGCTGTGACTTTTAGGCCCACATGTGAATGCGAAGGAATGGGCCTAATCGCCACATAATCCCTAGCATCGATGTAATCTGCTGGCATTTCAAAGATGTCTCTTCTTATTCAATATTCGATGACATCTCTTTCTTTGACATCGAGTGTCCTTTTCTTCATGAGACGAAGTCGTTTTCGATTCATTTTTCCTTTTCAGGATCCAGCATGAGTCTTTTTACAATTTGACAAATGAGCAATCACAGCAACCTCGATTTCAAGTTTACGATTGTAAACAAAAAACAAAGATAGTTGCCAAGGCAATGTGTTGCAAGATGGGTAAAATCTTACCCCTTTTGTTCCCGTTCCCGTTCCTGGGGCGGGGGGGGGCATATAACATGTTGAGGGGGGGTTGAGGGTATTGGTATGTGCCGCCCATATGGGTGGGTTTTTGGCCCAAAGTTCTCTAAACAAGGGCCATTTCTCGGCAGATTTTCCTTAAATCTGGGTCGGTTTCGCTGAAATCGGTAAGAAATTGTTAGAAATTGGTAGTTTTCCGCCAAAATTCATCATAAAAATGGGTACAAAGGCAAATTTTGGCAATTAAAAATGGGTAGCTTTCTGAAAACCGGGCGGCAGACCCCCGTCCACCCAAGAGTCGTGTACCCCCCCTCCCCAAGAAAATATTATTGCCAATTTTTTTCAAATGAAGTGACCTTATCTAGCATGGCATTTAGTCTTCATGAGTTGGAGAATGAGAATCCAATCCTAAACTGAGCAGCAGGAACAATGGTAAAATGGAGAACGCACAAGGGCTATGGAGAAAGGCTATGCCTGAGCTTGCAACCAAACTTACGATGTGGCTACTTCACCGTAAGCTAATGAAAATATAATTTAGTAGCAATAATTGCCTTAGATGACTTGAAAGATTATCTTTAAGTATGGCCCTTCAACGATTGACTAAAGATTTTTAAGCACTTCGCCTGCAAATGAATTAATTTTCATTTTGAATTGCTTGGGGACCAGTGCAGGAAAAATTCCTGGCTTCCTGCCCCCTTTCTGCGAAGCTGCATCAATGTTTAAAATGTCCTGCCTACGTCGCTGGTGTAGATGTGGCAGCAATTGTTTTTCTTCCCCTCTCACCTGACTCCAATTCACTGACATTTCTTTCCACTGCCTCTGTTACAAACTCCCTTCCTTCCTTTGCTTCCCTCTCTCCCCCTCCCTCATTTCTCTAATTGTATTAGTAATACGAAAGTTTTATTTCCTGTTAACCCTATTCGTACTGGGGGGCGTTTTTCGCCCCCCTAACACATTTTGCTACACTGCGCTAAAACCACACAAGATATGACAACCAGGCTTGGTGACTTTTAGTAAAATTAAGTTGGCAATTAAAATTTCTACATATGATTGTTCTGACTTTGATCATGTGACCTCAGTAACACCATATTTGGAGAGTGGTCAACAAAAAAAGCTTAGAACGTCCATAGTTTTTGCCTCACTTGTCCGATTGATTTCAAACATGCACCATTAGATTGCTTTTGATGAGTACTTTCATTTGATATATAACTTTTTCTAATTTGCTGACATCAGCAAAATTTAATATATATGACGTAATTCACCTTTATGACGTCATTGTTCTAATTAAAAAGTGTGAAATATAAATAAATTGCATCTAATTTGGTTCATCTTCATTATTTAAGTCACATTGAGTCCATATTTACTAGAAGAAGGGACAGAAACTGCGAAGATAATCAGCACATGAAACAAAAGAATAATTTAAAGCTAATTATGCTAAAAATAGATACTGGAAATTGTTTCAAAGTATGTATTTTAAATCTATGATATGTTTCCTACTATTTGCAACAATTTTGGAGAAAATCTGTAGAGTAATTAATTAAATAGAATTTTTCTTGTCAAGAAGCTATAAATTTGTCAAATTTCCATTGTTTTTTGGTTGCCTGGCAACGAATCACGTGACTACTTAATTATTATTGTTATATTTGACAAGCTAATTGTCCAAAGAACAATAGGTGTAAGACTCATTGTTATACCTTTTGTAGATTTGGAATAAAAGAGGGGGGGGGCGAAAAACGCCCCCCAGTTGAAACTAACAAAAAATCGCCCTGTATGAATAGGGTTAAAATCGAACCTTCCTGCGAAATTTCTTCGCGACTTCGCGTATGTTTTCCAGCACTGTTGGGGGCCCTCAGTGGTATGCCCTACCGGTAACAACCGTCGCGCTACGCCACTGGACAAATTACTTACATTTCCCTTCAAGCAATTCATTTGAAAGAAGGGGGCAATAACATTTTATTACACGATGATTTTACACGAAGTTTTGCGAAGATTCGACGCCTATGCTCACAGGGGGGGGCAAACATTGTGGGACAACGTGATAAAGTAGAGATTCTCAATTTTCATGAAATTGAATTTTGTAGTTTATTATAATTCATTGAAGTACGATAATATAGTTTATGTTGAGCTCAGAAAATGACAACAAAGAACCAACTCATCAACAAAAATTCTATATTCTTAGCATCATTTGCGCTGGTAATGCACTTGTTGTTGAAAACAACTTTACAACTCATTACCAAATATTGAAAAAGTTTCTTATCTTGAATCGACCTGTCATCGCCTCTAGTACGCGTATTTGTTATAAGACACTAAGAAATTCGCTCAATACTGAAAATTTCTTAACAGTTTCTTCAATTTTCCCAATGCAGTGCCTTTGTTAACGTTACATTTCATACAGCCATTTTTATGAAGCAATACCGCTGTCTGGACATATCAAGTAAAACTGAGTAATAAAATACAACTAACAAGTGGCAGTATACTTCAGATTCCTAGAGATGGAATAAAAGTTTATAACAAAGGTCCTCAATTCTTCTGAAAAATCCTGCCACAAAACCAGCATTTCTGATTCCAGTTTCTTGTTCCGGCCATTAGACATGGGCGATTGTTCCAAGAATTTCTATTTCCGCTTATCAGAAATACGAGGCTATATGTTGTTGTTGTTGTTGCTGTTGTTGTTTGTCTGTTGGTGATGATGATGGTGATGATGTTGATTCTGCAAGTCGATGTCAGATCTCAGTGGAGTAAACACTTTCTATCCTGTCCTACCTATTGTAACTGGTTATAACAAGCAGTATTGGCACAAACAGCAACATGAAAATTGCAAGAAGAAATTGAGCCTGATGAGCAAGTCATCATGAGATGAGCGAGTCATCATGATAAAATGAAGTTTGCTGTATTATACTAACTTCAGTCGTGTCGTGTCGTGGTACACTGGTAAGAAGATTACAGATAAAGTGAAATAAGACGTGGTGTGTGCTGTGGTAAAAATATGTTTAGGTTAGGCTACAGTAAAGACCCTGTGCTCTCCTGTGCCCCCCTAGCCTGCGTCACGTCACAGACCATAACCGAAGGGAGTGTGTGTGTCTGTTTGATGGACTCACTTTAGTTGCCCAACGACTTCATAAACAAATTAAACTAGCAATAGTTATTACTAAGGTGCCCCACACCAGATATAGCATGATTGTAGTGCGAGGTAAAATGGACTGGTATGGTTAAAACACTCTGTTAAAACTCTGGAGTGCATAACACAGGATAAATTCAATTTAGAGAGTGTAGCCTATTGATTCCATGAGTTTCGTTCCTTGTTTCCGCCGTTTGCGTTGAGTGAATTGTGATGCGAGACAAATCGGTATATTGGCTTTTAGGCGATTAACAACAGGAGGACACGGATGTGACGTATTGCTCTTTTGTTGAGCAAAAACCTTTAATAGAAATGGTCTCATATATCATAATTCTAATTCTGATAGGAGAGCAAGATGAACCCAAAGCATTTTGATGATGATCAATACAGAGCACAGCCACCGAGAACAGTTGAAACCTTGAAACACATGGTTTTGAATTTGAATGGAGTGGCTAATGGTTATCGTGAAGAAACAGAGGAGAAAGATCCCTTGGTACGTTTTGCAACTTGCCAATCCGCAAACAACCTATTAGAATGACAAGGGACTGTTTTTGGCATAGGATATCGCTTTATAATGACATGAAAACTGATAAAATGGTAATGTTCTCTTCAATCAATATCAGGGACGGAAAGAATGTTGTATATCAAAACTATATCAGATCGAACAGCACATTTTCACTGTTTTTGAGAAATTGGAGGAAAGTGATTTTTGGCATTGATAGCATTAAAGCATCAGAAACTATGAGATAAATATCAGAGATTAAGTTGAAGCCGCGTTAAGATGAGTGATTTAAAATTTAACGAATTCTTTTTTGCTGGTTTTTGCAATATGACTTTTAGAGGGGCCTTTGCAACCGGCATGCCGTGCACGTGCCATCTCTTTCGTGTCGGCCATTTTAGTGGACCATGAAAATGGCGACAACAAAGAAACCACAAAAGGATGTCTTCGCAAAGCATGTTGGTTGCAAAGGCCCCTTTAAAACAGTGGATACCTTTTTCAAGTCACCCGGTATGTATGTTATTTGGTAAATTCTCTCTTTGTTTGAAGGAATCACCCGAAGATTACATAGAATCAGACAATAACAGTGATGATGCATCAAGCCTTGTTGGAGAGCAGTCGCTTGCTAGGTATGGTATTATTAAAATGAGAATTTATTCAAGCAATAAACTCAATTTATATATCCTGCTGCCCACGTCAGTTCGATATATATCTTGTCGTTCTTCGAGCATTGTCAATTATCAGTTATCAAGTCAATGATCGAGTCAAATGATAGTGAATTTAAAGGGAGTACAAAGACCAGCAGCCTTTGCCATCGTTTGTTTTTGTTTTTGTGAATTTCGTACAGTCAGTTATTCTGGAAGCTGTGCAGAGCAAGTCGCTGACTGTACGCAAAGCATGCTGGTCTTTGTACTCCCTTTAAGCTGGAAACGTCGTAGAAAACAAAACTCTGTTCGCAGTACAATTTATTATACGGTTGTTGTTTGTTTTTATCGATATATTTTGCCACACGCATGCAAGAAGATTGTGTGTGCATTTTCAGAAGCTGCTTTCAAGGAAAGACACCTATACCTTTAGAACGGCATGGCCAATAAATTCTCACAAGCTAAGTTAGCCTTTCCTCCAAGCTTATTCAAAACAATGACTGATTCATGTCTTGAAGCGATTAAAGGCTAAAAGCAAATTATTTGGGTAATGGTTTTCTTCTTCTTTTAGGGCATATCATCACCTCGAAAGATTGAAGAGTCTGATAAGTGGGAAAGTTGACTGAAGTCCTCAAAACTCACAAGTGGAGCATATCATCGCCAAGTAAGCCGTTAAACTGAAATTTTTTTTCCGTCAAGTAAAGCAAACTTAATTTCTGAATTTACATCATGTATAAGTACGGTCGTCCCAGTAGGTATGTAGTATACTAATAATTCGTCTAGAATTCTGTAGTGATTGAAGTAGGGTTACGATATTGTTTTAAGGCTGAAATTATATTATCCACACACCTACTGGGTGAGTAAAAAAAAACTTGCACCTGTTTGGAAAATTGTAGAAATTGATCTGATAGACCGATATTAACTTTCTTTGATCTATTAAATGAAAGTGTAACTTAGATTTCGAGAGCAAGTTTGGGTATCTTTGTAGACATTTAGGTTTGGTAAAGGTGATCGTAATGTGATATCGGTTTTACCTACAAGAGAATCTGTAATAATTGTTTTGTCTTGAAGAAATGCAAAATTTTACTAACTGAGACAACAGGGCCCTGGACTCAACACACTCCATTCATTATTCATCTCCCTGGCAAAAAATGTTTTTGTTGAGGTTATGTAGGAGGTAAAAGTTTGACCAGCCTTTTCCTTAGGCCCAAAGAAAGCTTTATGAAAATGTGATATTCTGATCGCTATTTTGACAAATAAGTGTTGACATAGATACTTAAACTTCAAATTTGGGTTATTTTAACGATAGACCAAGTAAAGGTCTAACTTAAAATGAGAGAGTAAATTTGGGTATCGTTGTTAGCAATTAGGTTTAGCAAAGGTGATCGCAATTCCATATCGGCTAGAAAGCTTCCGTTAGACAAGATAGTCTGTAATGATTGTTTTTTTAAGAAATGTAAATTTTTACATACTGAGATACTAAACAATCCATTTTTTCATTCAATCAATTTTGGACTTGGACTCAAAGCAATCCATTCATTATGCATCTCCCTCGCAAAACATTTTTTGTTGAGGGTGTTTAGAAGGTAAAATATTGACCAGCCTTTTCCTTAGGCCCAAAGAAAGCTTTATAAAAAATTGATATTCTGATCGCTATTTTGACAAATAAATGTTAAGATAGATACCTAAACTTCAAATTTGGGTTATTTTAACGATAGACTAAAGTAATTAATGATAATCAGTATCAATACTGCATTATCTAGCATTTTTGTAGCTTTTCTCAAGACTTCACGCATACAGAGTCCAAAAAAAGATAAAACCTTCCTCCGGATGCCAATTTCGTTCGTTAAACCTTCCTCATTTGATCAGGTCAAAATAACCAGATTTTCCGAACTTCTCGCGTTATTTATGACCCTAAAATTTATAAACCAGTTGCTGTTGGCAAAATAACCCAACATTTTCCAAGGTTTCTTATAGAAATTAATAAACCTTCCTTGAATATGACGTTAACAAGCAAAATCTTCCTCCGGCTCACAGCCGTGGAGCCGTGGAGCCGTGGAGCCGTGGAGCCGTGGAGCCGTGGGCCGTGGAGCCG
>REGM01000197.1:129254-158316 GCA_004194415.1 Aurelia aurita | reverse complement strand
ATTCATAACGTTAATATCAACCCTTGACTTTGCTTTCAAAGGTATCTCCATTTTGCACTCCTATCCTTCTTCGCAAGTGTTCTTACAAGTACGCGTAATATAGACATAAAGAAACAGCACACAGATAAATACTGTAAAAGCCCTATTAAGACCCTCCCCGGGAGGCTTATTAATTTTCGAAGGCTACAGAGGGGGCGTTGAAGAGAGGGTTTATTAGAGAGGACTTATCCACAAATTCAAGGCTAGCAATTATAGGTTTTGGGTCTTTTACTTCATATTTTCCAGAATCAACAAACTACTTTGCAAGTAAAGCACACAAATTCAACGTAGTGATGAACCCAAATCACACGGAAATTGCGATTTACATTATTTTGGTTCAATAAATGGAAGATATTTAGAAGCCTTTTGTGTTCCATATAAGAGAGGGGGGATTAATGGAGAAGACTTAATAGATATTCAAATTTTAGCTTCAAAGAAAAGAGCTTATTAGATAGAGGACGTAATAGAGAGGGGCTAGATAGAGCTTCTCTTTCCTTCTCTAACGAATGCGAAGCACGACGGCGGGCCGGTGCGGCGCCGCAGGCGACGCGCGGCAAGCCTAGTAACCATATAATGAACGGGCTTCAAACCCTGTCCCTAAGAACTACAATCTTGCAAATCCGCAAAATATTCACGGAGTTATGAGTTTTTGAAGTTCAAGTCTGTGAGAAAGCTGTAGCTAAAAGCTTCTCGATAGCACTTTTAATGAAAGTAGTATATGGGGCAATTATTTGTTTCGTTTCTAGTTTATTTCAGCGCAAACGAAATGAGATTTGGAAAGGATTGTTGATAGCGTAACGTTTTCTAAAATCAATGCTTGAGGAATTCTGTTCAGCAAAATGACTGTCTCTCGTCAGTTAAGTTTTGATTCGATGTTTTTTGGATACTTGCATTTATCAGCGAATTTTGACAATTGTTTTAACATGCATGCACAGGTCAAAAAGCAGTTTCTTATCGAGGAGCAAAATTGTGGAATGAGCTTAATACGGAAACTAAATTGGCACCGTCCCTGGCTACCTTTAAAAAAACCATTTGAGAGGTACATTTTAATTTTCTTTTTACTTTTGTTATCCTCGATATAACAAGTATATTATATAGGCTATATCTAAATATTGTACATATTGTATTTTTCTTTAATTTAGGCTTTATCGTTTTTGCACAGGTCAATTTGTAAAACAGTTATTTATTACTGAAATCTGTAACCTGTATAAATATTTAAAAATGAAATGAATGAAAAATGAAAATGAACAAGAGGTAAGACATTGGATAACCTTCTTTTACCTCCATTTTGGGGCTTCTTGCATATGAAGTCATTTAGGGGTATCTGATTTCAGCTGTCGCACAAACATGATCTTTAAAGCTCGAAGGTCTTAGGGACAGGCTTATGTCACCAACGAGCAAGTTCATTTTATCGTTATTTTTCAATATTTAATCAAACGTGGAACAATTTGATTGGGCACCCTGCATAACTTGTTTTTGTGGCAAATTTGTTACTTCTAAGGTTGTGGAGCTTTCTTCAGCCATAAGCGTTCTCTAGCTGATGCTTGTGATAATTATTTTATGGTCCCTCATTTTCCCAATTGACAGCCCTTTAGCTTTGCACAAAAAATGCAAGTTTGTATTTCTGGAAAAGTAAGTATTAAATGATGAACAAAACGATCTAAAATAAAGCAGCAAGGGCGTTGCCTACGTTTTCCGAGGGTTTAAAGGGCGTGGTCACGAAATTTTGTCCTGGGGGCTTCACCCCCAGACCCCCTATTTTTCTTCAAATGGCCCTCCCTAAACTCTAATGCTGGATCCGCCCCTGCCCCAACCTCCATAAATAATTCAAATTACAGCAACAATTCCTGTGACAACAGCATCTTGCAAAAGATGCCCTTGACCGACTGGACAATTTGATTCTGATAAGTAATGAAAATAGACATTTCCTCAAATATTGAGCTACCAGCACTGAATCATTTCGTAGTAAAGCCAAGAAAGGTAATTTTGTAATTCGTACTTGATATGCTGGACTGTTTTTTGTTGAATATGAATTATTTTATTTTACTTCTAAAGATCTCTATTCCTTCCTTGGATTGATTTTCAATTATGGGTATCAATTTTATACGCAAAGTTTACAAAGCGTTCCACCTATTTTGTATTAATTGCAGCCACGTTTATGAAACAAAATATAACTAAAAAGGCGTAGCCCTCATTCTCCGAGCGTCTGAAGGGCATGGTCACTTAAAATTTTCCTGGGGCTTTGCCCCCGGACCCCCTCACTTTCCAAGTGCTGCGTACGCTCCTGAATACAACAAAACTCTATATGCTTGCTTGACCTCATGTCCCTTCACTGATGGTCTTTTAACCCCCTTGACACAAGAACACAATATGAATTCAATGAAATTACGAAAGGAAAAACATTTCTTTGCATCATTAAAAGTGTTCAATGACTTTTGTATTCTTCAATGCACAACGTTAGATACTGGCAGTGAAATTCCCTGTGATTCACCTGTGACAGCATCCCAGCTTCTAGAATTTTTCATCTCCACTCCGACGAGAAGATATTAACCCTAATCCATATTATGAGCTTTTTTCAAGCTACCATTTATGGGGTGGGGGTGCTTTCCACCCCCCTCTGAAAACAGCCTTAGACTCACCAGAATTCAGTATAACTTGGCACAGTTATAGAGCTTGCAATATGTAGCACAATCTGGGTGTGATTGCCACGCCCTATGACGTCACAGTGACATCATTAAGTTGAAAATTGGCCAAAATCAGGTTCTCAAGTTAAATTTGAGTTTAACGAAGATTTTGCAGGAACTGTATGCGGTTTTTGGTCTAGTTTGTCGAAATACTTGCTGAGAAATGTTATTTTATTGTAAATGCTATTTTCGAATGATATTTTGGTAGAAATTATTGAATTTTGATGACGTAATTTATGTTATAAATTTGTTTCATATAAAAATAGACAAAAAGAAGCGGCAAAATTGTAATAATCCATCACAAATGCATCATTGGAGTGTTTTCAATGGAAAAAGGTGGACAATATTTAAAAAATTTGCTATTTACCTTAAAATGGCTGCCAAAATGACGTCATAGTAAAAAATGCTGACGTCATCAAATTCCAGAAATTCCGGTATCAAATTAAAGCCCTTTGTTTGCTGATTCGTTTCATATATAGTACTTCATAATTTAAGCAAATATTGCCATTGAAATCATGGGAAACATCGATTTTGTTGTTACCTGCTTCCAAATATGGGCATGTCACGTGACCTGTGAGTCCTATTGTTCAAATTTTTTTCATCAAAATGTAGCTAATAGATAATTAGCAAAAGTCACAGAGACTGGGGGACATAGCTGATGTCATTTAAAAACGCGGCAAATAAAACCTTGAGGGTGGTGGAATCCACCCCCCCCCCCATATGGATTAGGGTTAAGGATCATTCGTAATCTAAATCCGAACAAAGCGCACGGTTGGGACGAAATTTCAGTGCGAATGATAAAAATGTACGATGACTCGTTAATAATTCCGTTGAAATTAATTTTTGAAAATTGTGTGCGGCATGTCATCTTCCCTGAAACCAGGAAACGTGCAAATATTGTACCTGGTCTTAAAGGGGATCTGAAACGAAAATTTTTATTTGCAAAATCGAATGACAAACTGGGTTGATTAATGATGCCGTTTAAAGTTTTGTGATACTTCATTTTGTTTCCGAGATATTCGCAGTTTTGTGTCTTGAAGTGATGACGTCATTTTGTTTGCATATTTATAAGGAAAGTATAGGCAGAGAGTAGCAAAATCGGTGACATTGACTATGTATGCGATTAAACCTGCTGCTGGAGTATGTTAGTGGGACAAACATTGCCCAGAGATGTCATATATCTCATGAAAAGAAGGTCCAGTGCCAAAGCTTTGGTTTTCGGGCATTTTTATAAGAAACGTTGTCAATATCAATTGTTTTCTTGCCTTTTTGCAAACAAAATGACGTCATTAGCTTCAATCATAAAATGGGGAATAATTCCAAAACAAAACATGTTATGGGAAAACTGAAAAAAGTATTTTTCAGTTTTCAACCAGGCTAGTAGCTTTCGCAAATAAAAATGTTCGTTTCAGGTCACCTTTAAGAAAAATGAGAAAAATCTGAAGGAAAATTATCGCCCTTTTCTCTCCTTTCAATTTTGAGCAAAATTTTAGAGAAGCTTATCTATGATTCTTTGTATTCACATTTAGAGGGAGAAAATTTATTGAACCCTAACCAATCAGGTTTCCGTCCAGGAGACTCGACGACAAATCAACTGCTTTCCATAACTCATTCTGCCTTCGAAGCCTTTGACTGCAATCCTACTCTAGAAGTTTTTTCCATCTATCTTGACATTTCTAAAGCCTTTGACAGGGTATGGCACGAGGGCCTTATCTATAAGCTTTTGTTAGTAGCAGAAAAGTGAAAAAAAAACATCAAAATGCATAAATGAGAAAAATAGAAGGTAAGGATAATCCCAACCTGCTGACGCTCTCCATCGTAGTTGTCCAGGTGTATTTACCAAGGTGACGTATGCGGATTTTCAACCAGTTTACCACGGGAAGAATGTTTCGAGGCTTTATAACTGGGACACTCTCATTTCTCGTGGGCGCCTCCAGTCCACCGCGTCCGATGGACTGTCCGCAGGATACCATCATTGAGGTCTCATCATGCTTCATTGAACCTAGAATGGACAAGCATATCCTGCAAGTTTTTGTGTCTTTTAAGTGCTAAGAAAGGCTTTTTGGGCCATATGCCGCTAAGTAACTGGTCCTCTTCGATAATGTGCCGGTATTTTTTTAATGCTTTGTTAAGGGATTTCGATTTGTCATCGTAGGGATGACGAGTGGTAAAAGTCTTCTATTGTTGGGTGTCTTGGGTATGGATTTTTTGGTAGGCATGTTTAAAAGTTCGTTTTGAGACAGACTTTTCACTTTCCACTGCTTATTTTAATGCTAAGAAATTGCTACCCCAGGAAACACTTAGCCAGATCTATAGAGATATTGTAGAACCATATTTCCGATACTGTTGCTCTGTGTGGGGGAGCTGCGGGGAATTCAAGCGACTTACACTGCAGAAGTTACAAAATCGCACTGCCAGAATTGTGACCAATAGCAGTTATGATGCACCTGCTGATGCCCTGATACAGAAGCTAAAGTGGCCAACTATCGCTGAAATTATCAAACGAGAGACAGCGAGCATCGTTTTCAAATCCATAAATGGTCTTGCACCTATGTATCTCTCGAATATTTTTTCAAAAAACTCTTGACGGGACACTGTCAAGTTAAGAGACTCTGAGACTGACTTACGCGTCCCTCTGATGGGATTGACAAATGGGCAGAAATCATTCTCGTATCGTGGTGCGCACCTTTGGAATAATCTTGAACCAGAGGTCAAGCAAGCACCCTCTCTTTATGCTTTTAAANCGTCCCTCTTATGAAAACGACAAATGGGCAGAAATCTTTCTCGTATCGTGGTGCGCACCTTTGGAATAATCTTGAACCGGAGGTCAAGCAAGCACCCTCTCTTTATGCTTTTAAAAGTCGATTATGAGTATGACCATTTCTAGATTCTAGTTTTGTAATTAGGTTATTAACGTTTTAGTTTCATATGTATTAAATTGTAAATTGTAAATTTTTTTGGCACGGCCCCCTGAAAAGCAGCCTTGGCTGACGGGGTTACCGTGGTTAAAGAACATAAAATCAATCAAAATCAATCAATGTTCAATGGCTGCAATGTGTTACTCCTACAAAGTTTATTGTCAAATAGGAAACAGAGGACTGTCTTGAATGGTCAGGCTTCCACCTGGTGGGATATTTCTGCTGGCGCTCCGCAAGGTTCGATTTTGGGCCCCTTGTTTTTCTTGATATACAGAAGCGATCTAACACAGAATTTGAAGTGCAGTGTAAAATTTTTTGCAGATGACATTGCTCTTTACGATTGTACAAGATCCTAACTTCGCTGCTAGCGACATGAACCATGACCTGCATCTTATTACATTATAGGCACATGATTGGAGAATGTCCTTCAATCCGGACCCCCGAAAGCAAGCTGTTGAATTAGTTTTTTCAAGAAAAAATGCGAACATTGATCATCCCTTGATCCTCTTTAACGATTCACCCGTACCGACAGTGGATCAACATAAGCATTTAGGCATGATACTAGATTCTAAACTTTCGTTCTCAGCTCATTTATGAGCGGCAATAACTAAGTCAAGAAAAGTGATCGGAATTTTGAAATTCATGTCCAAATATCTGTCTAGAAGTACGTTGAATGAGTTGTATAGATTATACGTAAGACCCCATCTAGATTACGGCGATGTAATTTATCATGTGCCTCAAAGAGATGCTTATTCTGGAAAATACCTGACGGAAAATCTTGAATCTGTACAATATTCTGCTGCCCTAGCAGTGGCAGGAACTTGGAGAGGAACATCTTGGGAAAGGCTGTACAATAAACTTGGATGGGAATCGTTCAGCGCTAGAAGATGGAGTAGACGTCTTATTCTTTTTTACAAATTCATCAATAACTTGACCCCTAATTACACAAGGGACCCTATTCCACCACTGCATGAAAGAAACTACCCTTTTCGAAATCAGCTAGTAGTAGGGCAAATAAGGGCAAGCAGGAACAGACAAATTCAGATCTAGTTTTTACTCCGACTCTTTGTTTGAATGGAATAAGCTTGATCTCGAAATAAGAGAATCCCCTTCTGTTAGCGTCCTTAAGAAGAATTTTTTTCGCAAATTAGGCCCCCTGCTGATTCCGTATATGGTATTCATAATTTTAAAGATACAATTAACCCAATGTGTCCAATAAACGACGGCATAGAAGAAACGGAACACTTCTTGCTGCTTTGCAATTCTTTCAGATGCAATCTTCTCCCTGGTTTCAATGATGTACTTGAAGCTTACGGATATTCTGAGTCTCCAGACAACGATATTTTGCAACTTCT
Source organism: Aurelia aurita (assembly GCA_004194415.1). Lineage (NCBI taxonomy): Eukaryota > Metazoa > Cnidaria > Scyphozoa > Semaeostomeae > Ulmaridae > Aurelia > Aurelia aurita. The sequence continues at coordinate 151,320 of REGM01000197.1, read as the reverse complement.
CCTATACGGAAATGAACATTGGTCCTTGGAAGCCAACAAATTAATTTAACAATGAAGTATATTTTCGAAGCAGAACGCTTTGATTAAATACTACTCATATCCCTACACAGAACACCCAAATCCCTTCTGTATGTGTCTGTTTTAGAGGTCCCCCCCCCCCATATTTGTACGTGAAGCGTTATTTGGCTAATTTACCCGCGTGATTTCGTGATTTTGATATTATTGGCTTGTGAATTCGTGATCAGAGACTCCTTCGTGCAGCGTGATTTGTTAAACATTTGGTCGTTATTTCGTAAAATGAACTTTTAAAGCACGTGATTGATTGATGCATCTTGTACGGTAGGCTAGCCTAATATAAACTTTTCTTACTTTCTTAGTGTAGGGTGTGGGGTAATGTGGGTCTAAATTGAGCAAAATCACAAAATACATAGCTGGTAAAACGACACTAAAACGCAAATACTTTCAAACTTTTCGTTTAATTGACATTCAATGCTTCTTGTTTCATTCCAAAAAATCTCAGCTCTGATAGACGCAGTTGGAATATTTTTAAAACATTATCTTTTTAGGCAACTAAAATAGACCCACATTTCCCAACGAGCGGGAAAAGTGGGTCTATTTCAAAACTCGTATAATAGGGGAATATTGAAAGGTAAACGATTCAAATCATATTCCCCAACTATTTTCTATTCGATAAAACGCAAATCTTTGCCTTTTATCGCAAGCAATCCCGTTCCCGCGACGAAAGTAAAATTGCTGTCCTTATGAGGTGATCCACCATCGTTTTGACTTGGTAGGCCGTGATCGAATTTGATAGTAATGATCAAATAAAAACTTGTGCAGTTTGTTTTCGTCCATTTACTGGATACAAGACAGCACTTGCAGTAGAAGCAAAGCCTTGTTCACAAAGAAGTGTATTTGCCAGTTATTCAAATAAAAACACAAAAGAGACTACAGTATTCTTAAATTTTTGCAACGTGATCGTGAAAATGCCGTTTTAGAGTCCGTGATGGCGTGAAAAACGAAAAATTTGCTCGTGAATCCGTTATCCAGGGGTAATATGGGGGGGGGGGCCTCGTTTTAGTAATGTCTGTTTTAGTAGTCCTCCTTGTTTGTAATTAGTCGATGTCATAAGGCAGCTTGCAACCAAATAATCAATTTGTGTATCACCATGTTTAGTTCTAAACTCTAAACCTTCACTCGTAATTGTTTGGTTGAAACTGGTTGAAAGCTACCTTATCTTGTAGCTTCATTTTCCGTTTGTATATTATCATTTTCTTTTTAGTAATAGTAGTTGCGTGTAGTTTTTAACTTTCTATGTTAATGGCCCCGGGGTAGTCATAGTCTTTTGCTCCCCAGGGTATCGTTGTTATAGTGTTTGTACAGTAGCTTGTAGTTTATAATAGTAGAGGTAATTTTTTTTGTAAAATTGTATGGAATATAAAAAAAAGTGATGTTACATTTCTCCCAACGCACTGTGATACAGGGCTAGACTAATCCAGGGCATCGAATAAATACCGAAATTTGAAGCTTTAGATTCCTAATTGAGTTTGAGCTTGTGACATGCAAGATAACTTTGGGGTTCATGTGCTGCAAACATTTTCAAGATTGGTCTACAGAAAGCGGAGATACTGATTTTTTAAGTTGGGCCTAAATTAGTCCTTTGTTTACATAACCTGTAGAGGGATGGCACTGTTTTGATCGCACTTTACAACTTCATTTTTCTAGGCTCAGACTTGATCGATCTTTTCCATTTTGGTCTTATTTCGATCTTCTAAATAAATACTTCAAGGCAACGTTAAGCATGTTCAAATAGGTTTTCTTTTTATGACCATTTTTGGACAATTGCATGATGGTACTTTTCTAACAAATTTCTGTCTTCAAAAATCAATTGTAAAATTCAAACCTAAATACAAAAAATATATGCTTCGGTACTATGATCTTCAAAAGTATTTCAAAAATTAGAAACACCTTTGTAGCAAGTTTCTACTAAAGCGATCGTGCCAATTAAAATCAGCCTGTTTCGGTTCTTCTTTATGTGGGAGTATTGCAAAATCAGGGTTCAGGTTCTTAACATGGGGTATTTGTTCTTAGATATAAAAAAAACTAGATACCAACTGTAAATGCTGTGCTAAATCTTTATAAGTAATGCACAATATAACTACAGTATATGGAACATTAAGACTCGTTATCTACACCTGTGAGCAAATTGAAATATACTTTCANTACAAAAAATATATGCTTCGGTACTATGATCTTCAAAAGTATTTCAAAAATTAGAAACACCTTTGTAGCAAGTTTCTACTAAAGCGATCGTGCCAATTAAAATCAGCCTGTTTCGGTTCTTCTTTATGTGGGAGTATTGCAAAATCAGGGTTCAGGTTCTTAACATGGGGTATTTGTTCTTAGATATAAAAAAAACTAGATACCAACTGTAAATGCTGTGCTAAATCTTTATAAGTAATGCACAATATAACTACAGTATATGGAACATTAAGACTCGTTATCTACACCTGTGAGCAAATTGAAATATACTTTCACCATATTGATCAAAGCCATGGCCGATTTCGTTTTTCTTTATTTTTTGCGTAAACCAAAATCTTTTAATAAGAACCTGAACAGAAAATCAGAGTGACAAGGTTCTTATATCTAGGGCTAGAAATTCCAAATTTCAGGCTGTAGGTTCTTAATAAATGAAGGTTCTTATGTGCGGGTTTTCACTGTATTTTCATTAAGTAGAAGCGACTCATTTCCCTACGCTTCCAAAGCTACAAATTTACAAAGCTTCTTAAGTTTTAAAAAATTGAGCCTACCGTTTCTTATAAGCTGTTTCTTATGAAAAAATGAGTGTATCTCAACAGGAACTTGTGATCTTCTTCATCCTTTGGTTGTTGTCACAGGCCATCTGTTATTGTCGTGTCTGCGGATTCAAAGAATTTCCACAACACAGATCTAAGTGAAAACTGTCTGAACTGAAAGAACGCTTCCAGATTTCAGAAAGTTTCTTTCTGGATATTAGGCACCTACACAGAGACATGTTAAAAATGGTCCGTTTTTCAGATACACCCAGTAGAACCCCCAGGGGGTACTCATGTATATTTAGGATATGGATGCTCAGGTTACTTTTTTGGGTCTATAATTTGGGCAACAGTTACTTTTTGGGTCAGTCAATTGTACAGTTATTTTTTTGGGTTCGTGAAATTCTGGATTATTTTTTTGGCTCTCAAATATGAGAACAGTTTAAAAAATATAGAAAAGCATGATTTACAAACATTTTGCTACTTTATTGGGTGTGTAGGGTAAGAACAATTATTTTTTGGGGTCAATTTTTATGTTAGGAATTATTTCTGTGGTTGATGGTTTGTACCCAAGCCTGAGCACCCCTATCCTAAATATATATGAGTACCCCCCTGGGGTAGAACCTTCCTCATTTTTGAATAGCAGATTGGTGTTTGTAGAATGTGGCAGAAGTTATTTCTTGGTTTAAAGAGACCTCCTCAAGTTCAGTGACCGTGTGACCGTAATAATAGATTCCCGACTCTGTATATCATTTGTCACTAGTTCACGGAGGATAGTTATTTAAATGTCATTCTTTCCTTCTAGCTTGTGGCTCAAAGTTCACAGAGGCGGATGGAGTACATAGAATAGTAACTGCAGTCCAAAATCGTACAATCGTACCACCAGTCCAACATACTAGATTTGACAGATTAATTTGTCAGTATTTTGTCAAAGCAGCGATTGGTCACAGAATTCAGATAAATTACATCAAAACCAATCACAGTTATTCAAGAAGATGGCCTTTGTTTTCACTTTATTTAATCTATTTTGAGATATACGAGGGAGATAGTACAAGAGGCATTCCAGTGAGGTCAAGCAGGGGTTTGGAATACCCTTTTTCATACTTATCGAATGGCAGTGAAATCAACATCGGCATTAAAACCCATGCTGACTATTATGATAGTTGGAGTTTAAGCTTTGAATACATAATTGTTACTGGTTAGTATCCTCTTAACTTTGAGAGTAAAGATAAATCTTGCGAAAAGAATATCACGGAAAAGATGGCAGCGGTGGGCACTTCCCCATAATTCTTTGCGTTCTACGGTGGAAGCTCAATAGAATGATAACTGATTCCATTTAAAAATATGATGAATTCTGGGACAGTGTCCTTCCTCGTGATTGCAATCTATACTATTGTTTTCTAAGGCTAAACTTTGTTCGCTGTAAAACTCGACCACCGCTGAAGCAATCCTCGTGAAACTTTCCAAACATCTGCGTCCTAGCTATAGGTGGTGCAAGAAAGTAAAGATGCCTTTTTTTCTTATTTGCCCCGTATATACCAGTTGGGCCAAAAAACCCCAAGTAGTATCTTGTAATGTAGTGATTACTTTTACAAAAGAAGATGCGAGTACAGGTGGAAACAATACAGTGATAGGGAAAATGTCGTGTATTGGAAATTTTGTTTGTTCAAGTTGTGCTTTTGACGATTAGTGGTTTTGTTGCAGTGATTTTCGCAACTATCTGATTTAATAACCTCATTTCTCTGTAACTACACTTGATAATGAATTGATTTTCGCTCAGTAGATGTATTTTATGCCATATAATTTCATTAATTGTTTGGCGCACCCGTTATAAGAAGGGAAGAAGGGCACGATGAATACCGAGGTGGCAACGTCTTAAGGATTGATATTTACAAATTTCATTCATTCTGAGGAATTTTTCAATTTTTAGATCGTAAATATATGTCATATTTTTATTTAACTTACCGACCAAATTAGAACTTTTGTTCAGTAAACACAGCATTAATATAATCAGCACATATTGTGTATGAGAGGCGTCACATTAGACATATTAAATGAGTCCTTGTTTTGGCTCATTCCCCCTAACGATACCCCCACAATACCAATTCCGCTTCAACCACTTTAACTCACCTTCCAATTTTAGCAGAATGACTATAGCAATAGATAATTCAATTCAATGGAGCAAAAGTTAGACTCATGTCATCAGTCCAGCGTCAGATGACACTGTTCTTGTAGCTCCATTTTTTGATTACGAAGGAGCTTTGTCTATGGTCAGATTTTGCGAAAATTTATTTGGTTTATGTTTGAATGTACATAAAAGAGTTTGCGTACTTCATAGTGGTTTGNTGTGTGGTTTTACTTACCCGCTTCTTCCGCTTGCTAACTTCAAAACAACGATCCTAACTGCATTCTTTCGCTGGTACTTTCAATGCTACTTCTCTTCGACTGCGATATTTCAATTCAAAACAGCATTTTCTTCGTGTCGTGTAGTTCTGTTGTATTTCACCTCCGCCCCCGCTGTTTACCTCCTTTTGAAACATGGAATCGTTCGTTCTACATACATACCTACATACATACATCGCTCGCTCGCTCGCTCGCAGGTTTTCAATTCAACTCGAATAGATTGCGGCTCCGCCGCAATCAGCACATATTGTGTATGAGAGGCGTCACATTAGACATATTAAATGAGTCCTTGTTTTGGCTCATTCCCCCTAACGATACCCCCACAATACCAATTCCGCTTCAACCACTTTAACTCACCTTCCAATTTTAGCAGAATGACTATAGCAATAGATAATTCAATTCAATGGAGCAAAAGTTAGACTCATGTCATCAGTCCAGCGTCAGATGACACTGTTCTTGTAGCTCCATTTTTTGATTACGAAGGAGCTTTGTCTATGGTCAGATTTTGCGAAAATTTATTTGGTTTATGTTTGAATGTACATAAAAGAGTTTGCGTACTTCATAGTGGTTTGAAGACCATGCCTAAGAATTCAGCTCTCTAAGTCACCAAAAGGTCCCCTTTGATTCAATTTGCAGGTTGCAACATGGTCTTCCAGCTTCGAGAAGGAATGTTTAACTATTCTGTTGATTGACCTGGAGAAAGTGCATCATGTACATATCAGATTAACGGGAAATCCGGAGAAAGAATCACCCTTGGTTTTCTACAAATGAGACTGAGAGATGATGCTACATGCAGCAATGATAAACTGTCTATATATGAAGGGACAAATTCAAGTGGACGATTGGCACAAGTTCGATGTGGTAGTAACACCACCCAGTTCCTGTCCAAATCAAACAACTTGTTTTTGGTATTCAATGCAAAGCCTGCGAACTTCACAAGAAGTTTTAAGATTTATTACAGCATTGGAGAAAGAGGTTTTGCTTTAAAAAATATTCTTTGTATGATTATATAGCTCGTTACTGCGTGCATGTAGTGCTCACCAAGCCAAGCAACCTGTTTTTTTTCCAAAATGGTTCAGCGAAACAGCTCGACCACAACGATGACGTAACCCGATCTCGAATTACACAGATGTTGTTTTCATAATCCGGATCACAGGGAAGCAAAGACACGAAACTAGGTAACTCTCTAGGGGATACGCTTGGACCCCCTGTGGCGTCATGACTGAATCTGCTCTTTCTTAAAGCCAACAGACTAATGCGAAAACGCGTATGCGTGTGGGCTATATATTTCGGTCCTTTCGAGATTGGCAGGAATTTATGGGCAGGATGGAGAGAATCTTGTGATAATTCAATGAGTGTCAGTTAACGAATTACCACTCATCATGATTTAAACGGATTTAAAGTTTGTTTTTAGAGTAACCCCACGGAAACTCTGAACTAAAAATTAGATTTTCCGATGATGCATGGAGTATTTTTCTTAATTTTTATTTCAGTCGTGATACCTCGAGGGAGAAGCGCGTGGTAGAGTGACGTCACCTTTGGAGTTTCCGTTTGAGTGGCATAATGGATCTCCGTCACGTCACTCTGCCACGCGCTTCTCCCTCGATGTATCACGATTGAAATGAAAATTAGGAAAAATAGTCGATGTATCTTCGGAAAATCTAATTTTTAATTCAGAGTTTCCTAAAATAAAGATCAAGATCTCTTGTGTTGTTCAAAATGTAAAGAATTTATTTCATAACAAGCAGTGCATTTAAAGACCCATTGCTAACCATGATCCTTCGTGCGCCGAATGAAAACCAATACAATGAGAACCTAGGCCAGAAACAACTTTCAGATCATACGAAATTTGACTTTAGGGCGCCACAATGGATCATGGTTAGCAACCCAGGGGGGAGACTTTTTGGGTCCGGAAAAAGCAATTTTATTATATTTTTGGGGTCGCAATTTTGCAATATCTAGTATATTGTTTGGGGTAGAGTGTTATTAGGTCAGATAATCGAGTCTTTTTTCCTCTAAAAAGCTGCAATATTACCTCAAAACCAGTGGGCATATTGTAGGTATATTTTTAAAACATTGCCTTTTTCTCAAGCAAATACTGTTTTAACTTGCACAATATTGATGCTAGGTCCAGGAGTTCAAATATTTCTGGGGTCTGGAGCACTAAAGTTTAGTATAGTTTTGGGTTTTTGGTTAAGGTGCTGTGTCCACTTCCTGGGGTTAGTAATGTCTCGTTCAATTCCTACCCTGACCATCCCCCCCCCCGGGACACCCCCGGGCATTTGCACAAAAAATATTCCCGGCCCCCGGGCATTTGACTGCAAATTTTTTCCCGGCCCCCAGGCATTTGACAACACCCGGGATCTTTAGAATTTTAGAGATCACGGCAGTTTGAGTTTCCAATTTCCGGCATCGAAACATGGTCTCCGAAAGCTGAATGATACACCAAAATTCAGTTTGGGTTTGGGCCAAGGGCGTTAGTTTGAACGCAAAACATAGTCATGACGATTTTGAGGAAGAGCCTTGCAATCGCCAGAACAATCTTTTGGCTCACCCGCTGTTGAACAAGAAATTCAGTTTCGTTCTTTTGGAAATTTCGTTTTTTATTACTGTTCTGTTCCAGTATATACCCTGTGAGTTTCTTTGAAATATATACATGGAAATTGTAATATCGTTACATTATTTATTTCTGAGTATGAATCTTCTATTGCGTCTCTTGAATCAGCAAAATTCTATGTCTTCTATGAAGTCTTTGAACTAAATGATCTTTCATGTTCTCCAACATATCAAGTTTTAAACAATNGAAACATGGTCTCCGAAAGCTGAATGATACACCAAAATTCAGTTTGGGTTTGGGCCAAGGGCGTTAGTTTGAACGCAAAACATAGTCATGACGATTTTGAGGAAGAGCCTTGCAATCGCCAGAACAATCTTTTGGCTCACCCGCTGTTGAACAAGAAATTCAGTTTCGTTTTTTTGGAAATTTCGTTTTTTATTAATGTTCTGTTCCAGTATATACCCTGTGAGTTTCTTTGAAATATATACATGGAAATTGTAATATCGTTACATTATTTATTTCTGAGTATGAATCTTCTATTGCGTCTCTTGAATCAGCAAAATTCTTTGTCTTCTATGAAGTCTTTGAACTAAATGATCTTTCATGTTCTCCAACATATCAAGTTTTAAACAATCAATAATAGCTCTGAATAAAACTTTGTTTGGATTCCAATAAAAAAGTTTAAAGAAAATTCCCGGCCCCCGGGCATTTGACAGCATATTTTTCCCCGGCCCCCGGGCATTCGCCAAAAAAATTTTCCCGGCCCCCGGGCATTTGCACACAAAAATTTTGCTGACCCCCGGGCAGCCCGGGGGGGATGGTCAGGGTAGGAATTGAACGAGACATAATTGGTCCCAAGTTTTTGGCTGTGCCTAATTCCTGGGGGTGGAGGTGCCAAAATCGAAAACGGGTATGTGTGAACCCCAGTTTTGAGTGTGGTTCTCCGAGTTTTAGGTTTCTTTTTCTATAATTTAAATAATGTACCAGTTTTGGCTAAAGATTTGTAAACCCCGGTTCCAATTTTGTTTGGTTCGAAGTTCCAATTTTGGGTTCGATTATTTTGGAATGATACCCAGTTTTGGGTGCCATCTTCACTATGATCCATCCAATTTTGGTGTAATATTTCGTTTGTACCTTCGCACACCCGTCTTCAATTTTGGGAACCTCCACCCCCTGGGCTTAATTTAGAACTAATGTTTTAGGAATGAGTTTCTGTGGAATGAGAAATATTGTTTTAGGAATGTGTTATGCTTGTATTGTGTATGTGCATCGTGTCGCATCGTGTATGCATTGTGTCGCATCGTGTGTGTATCGTGCTTGTATCGTGTATACATCGTGTCGTATCGTGTATGCATCGTGCTTGTATCGTGTATGCATCGTGTCACATCGTGTATGCATCGTGTCGCATCGTGTGTGTATCGTGTCGCATTGTGTATGTATCATGTTTTAATGTGCATGCATCGTACATGGCGTTTCTAGTCATCACTCATTTTTTATCAAGTCTGTTTGTTCATCATCATGTTTATCGTAGCCGGAGCCCCTCCTTTAATTCCTTCTTAAATTTTTTCAGGGGGTGACTCTTTTAACATCCCAGTTGACCTTTTGAAATATTAGGAATACAGCAACTGACCTAAGGGACACAAAGANGTGTTTATCGACCTGAAAAAGGCATTTGACACAGTTGACCATGACATTCTTTGCAAAAAGTTAGAGTACTATGGTATTCAGCAACGGGAATTAGCATGGTTCAAATCCTACCTTTCTAACCGGAAGCAATTCTCTAGGGTTAATGGTGTTGACTCATCAATTGAGGACATAAATGTTGGTGTACCGCAAGGCTCATGCCTTGGACCTCTTTTATTCCTCATTTACATCAATGACCTCCCACGAGCTGTCCGAAATTCGAATGTGTCCATGTATGCTGATGACACGAGCCTTTGCCATCAATCCAGCGATATCGCTCAGCTGAATGAGGCCATCAACAATGATCTTACACAGGTTGAAAAATGGCTTAAAGGCAACAAGCTTTCTCTTAATGTAATGAAAACTCATTCCATGCTTATTTCCACAAAGCCAAAGCATAAAGCTCTAAAAGATAAAAGTGAATCTTTGAAGCTGAAAATTCGGGATATTGAGCTTGAAGTTGTACAAAAAACCAAATATCTTGGTGTCCATATAGACAACTCTTTGGATTGGAAGGAACACATTAAGACAGTTTCTTCCAAGGTCTCAAGAGCAATTGGCTTTTTGAAGCATTCAAAATCCTTTCTGCCAGAAGAAACTCTTAGGACCATGTACACAGGTATTGTGGAGCCACACTTCCGCTACTGTTGTTCAGTCTGGGGTTGCTGTGGTGTCACTGAGATCAACCAGCTGCAAAAATTGCAAAACCGAGCTGCCCGTATTGTAACTGGCAGCAGCTTTGATACCCCGGGCCAGCCACTTATCAAAAAGCTTGGTTGGAAGACCATTGATGAACTAATTGCTAGTGAGTCTAATATTATGGTCTTCAAATCTCTGCATGAGCTGGCTCCACAATACATGTGTAATCTTTTCACAAAAACATCCCAGCTGACCTCTAGAAATCTTAGGAATACAGCAACTGACCTAAGGTTACCAAAGAAAAACTCCAAAAATGGACAGAAATCTTTTTCGTTTAGAGGTGCCAAGTCTTGGAATGGCCTCTCAGCTGAGTGTAAGCTGGCATCCTCCTTAAACGGATTTAAACAACGTATATAGGGGTAGCTTGCTGTAAATAATGTGTTTGCCATATGGATTTTCTTTTATTGTAATTATTTATTTTAGATTATAGGGTTTTTATTAATATATTAGAAATTGAATTGTATTAGGTTATTTTAGGTCATAATAGTATGTTAATTTTTGTAAATTTTGTAATGGAGGGCCCCTTGAAAATCAGTATTGCTGAAGGGCTACCCTCCTTAAATATTTGAAATCAAATCAAATCAAATCAAACTCTAGTAGGGTTTCTTATAACATTTAGCAAAAAATTTAGGAAGGAATTAAAGGAGGGGCTCCGGCTGTGATGAACATGATGATGAACAAACAGACTTGATAAAAAATGAATGATGACTAGAAACGCCATGTACGATGCATGCACATTCAAACACGATGCATACACGATGCGACACGATACACACACGATGCGACACGATGCATACACGATGCGACACGATGCATACACGATACAAGCACGATGCGACACAATGCGACACGATGTATACACGATACAAGCACGATACACACACGATGCGACACGATGCGACACGATGCACACACACGATACAGGCATGATGCATGCACGATACAAGCACGATGCATACACGATGCATACACGATACAAGCACGATGCATACACGATGCGACACGATGTATACACGATGCGACACGATGCACACACAATACAAGCATGATGCATGCACGATACAAGCACGATGCATGCATGCTACAATCCTGGACAAAATATATTGGAACAACGTAAGATTTTGCAATTTCAAATGAACAACCCCCCTCACCCCCCGAAACAATGTTGATTTGATATGTTTCAGCCTCAAGATGCCAGATGTATTTGCGCAACATTGTTTCGGGGGTGAAAGGGGGTTGTGAAAAAGCGAAAATAAGAATAATTGAGATAGTAAGCGGAAACACCACTTTGTTCCAAATATTTTGTCCAGGATTGTAGATGGTGAATTGATACACGACGATTTGATTTTTAGACAATGACTCGTGATATGATGAATTGATGAATTGAAGTTAACGAATAGATGTGTTGCTGTACGACGAGTTACAAATCTCAAGCAACAACTAAGTGAATTGAAATGACTGAATGAAGTTTTAGAATGATGGATCAATCAATTTACATGTCATGAATTTTGTCATACATATAACCCCATAACAATCACCGCGGGCGAGGAAATTCTTTATTAAAGAACTAATGAGGTGCGAAAGATGTGCCTGTCTACTGCACTTTGATAATTCTTTTTGTCAATGCTGCTCTGTGAAACACAGGCTTAACAGAGTCACAGGAATTAGGCTTACATTTTTTTAAAAGAGTCACCCCCTGAACAAATTTGGGAAGGAATTAAAGGAGGCTCTCCGGCTACATTGACAAGCATGATGAACAAGCACACTTGATCAAAAATGAATGATGACTAGAAACGCCATGTACGATGCATACACGATGCGACACGATACACACACTATGCGACACGATGCATACACGATGCGACACGATGCATACACGATGCATACATGATAGATGATGAATTGAAGTTAACGAATAGATGTGTTGCTGTACGACGAGTTACCAATCTCAAGCAGCAACTAAGTGAATTGAAGTGACTGAATGAAGTTTTAGAATGATAGATCAATCAATTTACATGTCATGAATTTTGTCATACATATACCCCCATAGAGGGGTACGCCCTAAATTGCAGGGGGACTAGGTACGAGACTAAGGCAGCCATGCTTCGCCTTGTCGTTAAAACACATTTACGCTCACGTAAATGTTTCGGAAAAACTTTACGTGAGAAGTTGTAGCATCCTTCCTTCTATCAAGAATTCTGCTTTTTCAACATCTCTGTTATTTCCAAAGATAGTATCTTTCTGTTTCTTAAAAGTTGGGTTTCTGAGATTTGAAAAAATCCGAAAATTGGCTTTTTCGGCCTACAAACGTTTACCGTAACCTTAAGAGTGGAGTGGAACATATGATATCACCAAATTCATCTTTCCAGAAGTCGTTGATGTAAGGACGCTGCACTCTCTGAATTAAATTTATTGCTAGTAGTTATAGCGTTTTTTTTCTGTTTCAGGTTGCAGCTTTGTGTTTTCTGAATCAAATGGCAATTTCTCAACACCATATACTTTCAACGACTATCACGCGACCAGATATTGCACTTTTCTTATCAAGCCACAAGGGGCCAAGAAGATCTATTTGAGATTTCCGTATGTTATTGTGAGCGGTAGGAGCTATATCAATATTTACAATGGCTCAAATGAGTCTGCACCGCTCTTAACATCATTGACCAACAGAGGAGAGATCTTTAATGGCCGCAATACAAGATTTATTGTTGATACAGCGTCCATATACATTAAATTCTATAAATCTCACACCGAACATGGAAGATTCACAGCAGTTTTCTTCACATCTATTGATATGTGTCACCTTCTCTTCACTTTATATCGACATAGACTTGCTCCAAGTCTATTCCGTGGTCTATCAGCGCTCAATAAAACATAACAACTTCTGCGGGGGCGTAAATCGTGACGAGGACGCTGCGAGGGAGAAATGCTCTCAAAAATGCTTGCTTTCATCTATCGATATAAGTCTAACTTGAATTTAGGGCTCAATTTTGGGTATCTTTGTTAAAGGAGCTGGATTACGGAATTTCTGTCGAAACGGTAATTTTTCAGTTTTGGATAGGCCATCTCACACAGATTTTTACTATTTTTTTTATTGAAAACGCTACTTTGAAAATGAATTTTTATATTTCACAAAGGAATAAACAAAGCATCATATGTTGTAATGTCTCGTTCAATTCCTACCCTGACCATCCCCCCGGGACCCCCCGGGTATTTGCTCAAAAAGTTATGCCCAGCCCCCGGGCATCTCGGCTAGAAATTTTTGTGACCCCCGGGTTGCCCGGGGGGATAGTCAGGGTAGGAATTGAACGAGACATAAGATTGCAGAGATATAAGAAGAATTGAAACAGTGTCTTCTGAGTGGATTCGCCCTTCCGCCAAAAAAGATGCAGAAAACCTCGTGGACACTTGCCTAAAGCAATAGAGATTACATTACAGGGTTGTTTATAGTTTCGTGACCCAGCCCTTTTAACATTTTGGTGGCATAAAGGCGATCTTAAATACCTCGTACATTTGTTTTTACTCGCCAGGAATCGCCAGGTATGTGTCGACCAACCTTTATTGTGACTTTATATTTTGCAAGGGCATGCAAACCCCGGGGGGAGGGGTACATAACATGTTGATGGTACGGGCATGTGCCGCCCATATGGGTGGGGTTTTGAGCCCAAAATTGTCTAAACAAGGGTCATTTTTCGGCAGATTTTCCATAAACATGGGTCGGTTTGGATGAAATCGCCAAAAAATGGCTAAAAATGGGACCAAAATTCATCATAAAAGTGGGTGGCTTTCTGAAAACCGGGCGGCAGACCCCCGTCCATCCACAAGTCATGTCACCGCAAAAAATCAGGAAATTTCAATATGGTTTTTCAAAGAGAAATTTTGGGGAAACGGACTATTTCCCCATAATTTCCCAAGAGGAAAATGGAAATGTCCGTTTCCTATAAATTTCCTAAAGAAACTTGTCCGTTTCCTCTAAATTCCACCCAAAAACTATAGGGAAATTTTGGTATTTTTTGCTGTATGTACCCCCCCCCCCCCGGGATGTGAACGCTATTCACCCTGTCAGAACAATGGAACGTGTTATGACTACTCCAAGGAGACCTATATATGTAATTGCACAAGTGATTTCACTGACAAGAATTCCTCCAACACATAAGCGTACGAGGCGGGGGGGCTGGGGGCGGCAGCCCCCCCAGCATTGGAAAAATTTACAAAAATCAGCCTATCTCGGGCAAAAATCCGACGTAAGTCGGGCAAAAATTTTCATAAACAATAGACTTTGTGTTGGGCCGCCCCCCCCCCAATTTTTTCGTCCCGTACGCTTATGCTCCAACAAACGAAAAATGGTGATCCCGTTCCATATATGTTCATACACACTCCCTTTTGGCATGGTTTTGCATCGCATGGGCTGATCTTACTGTGATAAGGGATATTATGGAAAATACTGTAATCACACAACAGGTGAGTATGTTTATCAAAGTCTGCCTCACATCACATCAGATGTCAAGTGAGATTTGCGACCCAGCCCCTTTAGCAATTTGGTGTCATAAAGGCGATCGTAAATACCTCGTACGTTTGTTGTTTACTCGCCAGGACTCACCAGGTATGTGTGGACCAACCTTTATTGTGACTTTATATTTTGCAGGGGCATGCGAACGTTATTCACCCTGTCAGAACAATGGAACGTGTTATGACTACTCCCAGAAGAGCTATATATGTAATTGCACCAGTGATTTCATTGACAAGAATTGCTCCACTAAGATCAGCCCATGCGATGCAAAACCATGCCAAAAGGGAGTGTGTATGAACATATATGGAACGGGATCACCATTTTTCGTTTGTAACTGTGATAAGGGATATCATGGAAAATACTGTAATCACACAACAGGTGAGTATGTTTATCAAAGTCCGCCTCACATTACATCAGATGTTAACCCTAATCCATATGGGCTTTTTTCAAGCTACCATTTATAGCGAGGGGTGGATTCCACCCCCCCCTCTGAAAAGAGCCTTAGACTAACCAGAATTCAATATAACTTGGCACAGTCATAGAGCAAGTAATTTGCAACATGTAGCACAATTTGGGTGTGGTTGCCACGCCCTATGACGTCACAGTGACGTCATAAAGTTGAGAATTGACGAAAATCAGGTTTTCAACTTAAATTTGAGTTTAAAGAAGATTTTGCAGGAAATGTATGCGGTTTTTGGTCTAGTTTATCAGAATACTTAATGAAAAATGTTATTTTATTGTATATAGCGATTTTGGAATGTTAGTTTGGTAGAAATTATTCAATTCTGATGACGTAATTTATGTTATAAACTTGTTCCATGTAAAAATAAACAAAAAGAAGCGACAAAATGGTGATAATCCATCACAAATGCATCATTGGAGTGTTTTTAATTGAAAAAATTGGACAAAATTCAAAAAATTTGCTAATTAGGCCAAAATGGCGGCCAAAATGACGTCATAATAAAAAAATGCTGACGTCATCAAATTCCAGAAATTCCGGTATCAAATTAAAGCCCGTTGTTTGTTGATTCGTTTGATATGTAATACTTCATAATTTGATCAAATCTTGCCCTTGAAATCATCAAAAACAATGATTTTGCTGTTACCCGCTTCCAAATATGGGCATGTCACGTGACCTGTGAGGTCTATTGTTCAAATTTTTTTTCATAAAAATGTAGCTAATAGATAATTGATAAAAGTCAGGGAGATTGGGGGGACATAGCTGATGTCGTTAAAAAACGCTGCAAGAAAACCTCGAGGGGGGTGGATTCCACCCCCCCCCCCATATGGTACAATTACTTTCGAAGGTATCTTAGACTGCGTGACTTTGATAACGGCACAATTTGA
Organism: Aurelia aurita; assembly: GCA_004194415.1. Lineage (NCBI taxonomy): Eukaryota > Metazoa > Cnidaria > Scyphozoa > Semaeostomeae > Ulmaridae > Aurelia > Aurelia aurita. The sequence continues at coordinate 135,329 of REGM01000197.1, read as the reverse complement.
GATGCTGTAGTCACTCACGAGGTGAGTGTTTTATTAAAGTCTGCCTCACATCAGATGTCAAGTGAGATTTGCGACCCAGCCCCTTTAGCATTTTGGTGTCATAAAGGCGATCGTAAATACCTGGTACATTTGTTTTTACTCGCCAGGACTCACCAGGTATGTGTGGACCAACCTTTATTGTGACTTTATATTTTGCAGGGGCATGCGAACGTTATTCACCCTGTCAGAACAATGGAACGTGTTATGACTACTCCCAGAAGAGCTATATATGTAATTGCACCAGTGATTTCACTGACAAGAATTGCTCCACTAAGATCAGCCCATGCGATGCAAAACCATGCCAAAAGGGAGTGTGTATGAACATATATGGAACGGAATCACCATTTTCCGTTTGTAACTGTGATGAGGGATATCATGGAAAATACTGTAATCACACAACAGGTAAGTATGTTTATCAAAGTCTGCCTCACATCACATCACATGTTAAGTGATATTTGCGATGACGCATAATTACTCTCGAAGGTGTCTTAGACTGCGTGACTTTGATAACGGCACAATTTGAGAACATTAAAAAATGTGAGGGATAGGCTAGGGTTCAAAATGTGCTAGGGTTCACACGAAAACGGCACATTTTTTGCCGGAGGATTTTTAAAACGGATCAAAATACCTCCAGTCTAGTGTTGGCTGTGAAGCATTCTTTATGTTGATTTTCCGGGGGGGGGGGTACATAACATGTTGAGAGTACGGGTATGTGCCACCCATATGGGACGAACATATCGATACTATCAAGACCAAGGCTAATCGAGCCTTTGGAGTTATTAAGTATTCCAAGAAATATCTTCCATCTGATGTACTCAACAAAATGTATAGAGGAATTGTTGAGCCCCATTTGAGTGTACTGTTGCTCCGTATGCGGCTGCGGTAGTGAATCTAAAACCAACGCCTTCCAAAAAATCCAACATAGAGCAGCAAGGATAGTTACAAATAGCCCATGCGATGCTTCTGCTGCACCGCTAATAAAGAATCTTGGCTGGCCCACTATCAGTAATTTTATAAGAAAAGAGACAGCCACGCTAACTTACAAATCTTTGAATTCGCTCACCTCAGACTACTTGAGAAAATTATTCATATAATGTTCGGACGATAGAGAACGGTTTCTGCGCTCGTCAGAAACTGATCTTAGGATACCGTTACTAAAAACGATCAATGGCCAAAAGGCTGTTGCTTATCGCGTGGTGAAACTGTGGAACAGTCTAGAAAGATCTTATAACGAGGATTGCGACGAATATCATTTTCTTCATATTTGGTCCTTCAATTCATATTCAGGTTGTGACAAATAAGAGCGACAAATTCAAGTTGACATTTCCATAAAAAAAAAATTAATTATTGTTACAAATCCAGTTTGATTATTTATGTAAGACTAGTCCATGGTTTTATTGACGTTTCGAAGCAGTACTGTGCTTCATCTTCAGAATACAAAGTTAGAGAAAGCGCGAGGCTATATTTATACGTATAAGGAGACAAACAACAAACTAAAAGTGCATGATAATAATTCCTACGTGAAAAGTAAATGAAGAGGCACGCCCGAAGGACAATACCTAAAACAGAACTAGGGGAATGGAGGACTGCTGGGAATTAAGCGAAGGACGATCACGTAAAATAAGTAGACTTTCATGAATGAGCAGATCGAAATCATTGTTAGCTCTGTCCAACACTGAGAAATCTTCCAACGACGCGGCATGACCTGATTGGTTGATGTGGTCCCAAATGGCAGAAGAACTTACTTTAATTTTCTGACCTGCTTTATTGATTCCCAAATGCTCCCTGCAGCGTGTAAGCAAATTACGAGATGTTTTTCCAAAGTACGAGGCATTGCAGCCAGGACACTGAAATTTGTAAACAACAGAGGAGCGAATGAGAGCTGAACAGCGGTCTTTAAATGGAAAAAATGATTGAATGCGTTTTGGAGATCGAAAAATAACCTGAAGTTTAATACCCGGATAACATTGCTTAATTATTCTATAGATTTTAGTTTTGATCTGCAAACTATACCTGCCTAGATATGGCATACNATACTAAATTGGCACCTTCCCTGAGAATCTTCAAACAACAACTATCAACAAGGGTGTAACTATTATTTCATTGTTACGTTCTTTTTCATAGACTTTGTATTTATATTGTAAATTAGAAATTTTAACTTCTTTTGTTCTTAGTTTAATGCTTTCTTTTATTTTTGTTTAAACAGGTCGGTTTGAAAAAAATTTAGGTGAAACTTGTAAACCTGTGTAAGTTTTTTAAAATGAAAGTAAAAAAATCAAAATGAAATGAAATGGGTGAGTTTTTGGGCCGACAATTTTCCAAACAAGGGGCATTTTTTGGCAGATTTTCCTTAGGCATGGGTCGGTTTGGCTGAAACCGGCAAAAAATCGTTAAAAATGGGTATTTTTTGTCAAATTTCATCATTAAAGTGGGTGCGAAGGCGAATTTTGACAATTAGAAGAGGGTAGCTTTCTTGAAAACGGGGCAGCAGTCCCCCGTACATCCACAAGTCGTGTACCCCCCCGGGATTAATTTGATATAAACCAAGTAAATTTGTTGTTATTCTTGCGTGATAACCTGCTTTCGTATCCAAACTGTCACAGCTCGGCAAACCACCTATTCCGGCCGCCAGTAAACTAAGAGGCCATTTGCATGAGAAATTTCAGCCCGTGCTGAGTTCAGCACAAGCTGATTTTCAACTCGGTTGACGGTGTAAGCCTTTATCGCGTTTACACGAAGGAGGGCGAGTTGAAACTCAACACGGGCTGAACTCAACTCGCCTACTCAGCTCGTGTTGAAATTTCAGCACGGGTTGAGATTAGGGTAGGGTGGGGGTAATGTGGGTCTAAATTGAGCAAAATCTCAAAATACATAGCTGGTAAAGCGATAATGAAATGCAAATACTTCCAAACTTTTCGTTTAATTGACATTCAATGCTTCTTGTTTCATTCAAAAAAATCTCAGCTCTGATAGACGCAGTTGGATATTTAAAAAAATTATCTTTTTAGGCAACTAAAATAGGCCCACATTTCCCGACGAGCGGGAAAAGTGGGTCTATTTTCAAAACTCGCATAATAGGGGGATATTGAAAGGTAAACGATTCAAACAATTAATGGAATGGAATCATATTCCCCAACTATTTTCTATTCGATAAAGTGCCTATCTTTGCCTTTTATCACAAGCAATCCCGTTCCCGCGACGAAAATAAAACTGCTGTCCTTATGCGGTGATCCACCATCGTTTTGACTTGGAAGGCCGTCATCGAATTTGATAGTAATGATCAAATAAAAACTTTTGCAGTTTGTTTTCGCCCATTTACTGGTTACAAGACAGCACTTGCAGTAAAAGCAAAGTCTTTTTCACATTTTAGACACAAGACAACGTGGCAGGATGAATATAAGTGGGAAATCTTAAGGAATTCAAAGCTTCGTTGAATTTGAGTTATGGCTGAATTCTCAGTAGGCCCACATTACCCCACTTAGTAAAAAAATATGCAGACAAATAATTATTGCTTCAATGACTTTGAAATAAACGTTATTTCACTTGTAAAAGACCAAACGTTCACCTCATGTTCATTTAATGGACCAGAAAAGCAAAAAAACAGTGGCAGGGGAAAGTTCTTCTCGGCTTTGAAATTCTTCCACAGTAGGCGGTTCACTAAAATAATTTTATAAAGCGAACGGAGATACATCTAAGACGAATGGTTTATATAAAAAGGATTCTTGTTATGTAGAAATTACAAGAAAAATAGCCAAGCTTTCTTCGATTTGACGAGCAAGGATATTTTTATCAAAAAGCTTTAATAGACCCACTTTACCCCGTAGACCCACATTACCCCACCCTATCCTAGTGAAAATATCCATGTACACGCAAATTGAATCTATTTCCGCAATCATTCACCTTTTTGAATAGGGCTTGCATTCCTGCTTCTATATTTTTTTCTATATTGCTACCTAGCATCCGAAGGTAGTTTTAGTTTTAGGACACTGAGAAGCTAAGCTTATCGAAGCAGTGTCCTGGTCCTTCCTCGCGATGTGGCCACACCTCGCGATTCCTTTAGCCTGGAATTACAGAGGGTTGGCGACCCCTCACTCTACGTAGCAGGCTCGACAGGGCGGGGACTCGAACCACCAACCCTAGGTTGGTAGTCATCCCCGCTGATATCTAATTCAAGTTATCTAAGAACATGCATACTGTCACTGATAATGATTTGTTCTTGAGAACAATCTGGATTTTCTCAAACTGTGGAAACCTTTTTGTGGAAATTTTGAAGACATCTTATGTACATGCTATAATTGACAAGAAACATAAACAGAACAGAAAGTAAATTTATTTGAACATGACAGGAGAAGGTGGTGGTAAGCATATTCAGGTGGTAAGTGGGGGCAATTCCAAATCCCTGTTGACAATGATGGAAGCTCAGCTTGGCATCTGCTTTTTAGTGAGAAGTGCACCCCTCATCATAACACTAGTCCACTTTTAAAACTTCTTCAAAGAGAATGTGGGGGAAAACATGCAATACAGGCATCATTTAGTAGAAATTCCTTGTAAAGAATTTTCTGCACCATAATTAAAAAATGTGTGTATGTTTTCGGCAGGTCTACCTTCTACTTTATCATTGGCACCCCCTCTGAAAGTTATATAACCCCCTTCGACTTTAGGCTGGATTTGCCCCTGGACAGGATCCACCAACCACAGGCTTAGCAGTCTTATTCTGGGACTAGAATTTAAAAAATGGGGTGTTCCCAAATGTCTTGGAACTAAAGTCCTGCTACTGAAACAGCTGCACAGGAGGTCATGGCTGGTTACACTGTCTAGCCATTATGTTATTGTCTCAGGAAAAGATCCAACAAAAATAAGACTAAAACTCAAAGAAGTATTCTAAATCCTTTGTCTGAATATTGAAAAAGTGGTAAATTGCAAAAGGCTTAAAATAGGAGGCTGCACAAAAGCATCCAAAAGACAAGACCTAACAACCTTAATTAACTTTGAAAAGGAAAATCTTGCAGCCATAGAACCAAAATGTTTCTAATCTTATTCACAGATTTTTATCTATCTGATAAGCTGAATCATATGATTGTCATGGAGATTTATAATTCAATTTTGTGAGGTCATCTAGGGATGGAGCACAAGGGGCAGGCAGGCCTTTTCGTTTCACGCGAGCGATCGCTCGCGATCGCGTCGGCACTCGCGCAAACATGATCACGCGAGCTTTTTATCGCTCTCGCAAAACGGCTAATTTTTGGGAAAATCGCTTTCAACAATTTCTTATAAATTGTAAAATATAAAAACCCTCTTCGTTCAATGAACAAATTTTCCGCTATCTTGTTGGAAATAAAATTAATTGGACTTGACGTGGTAATTATGGAGCATTCAGACGACCGTAATCAAAATAGGGGAAATGATGATAGCTCAGGCAAATATCTTCTTCCGGAAAACAGTTAATTGAAGATTCGATGGAAACTTGATATTGGAATAAATATATTATCAGCCCTAAAGCGAGCTAAGTAAAGCTGGAAAGTAGGATTGTTCAGAATTTGTTGCGATCCGTTCGGAAATTTAAACACTGATCCTAACAGCAAGGGAACTAAAATCCTGGAGACTTTCGACATAATGCATAAGTCTTAGAATGCTAAAAGAAGGGAACAAACTTACAGAGATTTTATTTGGTGTAAAGTCTCTCAAAAAGACAAGGAATCATCCTCAAAGAAACCACAATCAAGGGGGAATCAAAGTGTCGGCAAAAAGGTTACCGATTGTACAAATATTATTACCAAATATCGGGTTTGTTTGGCTTTTTATAGGCCTTTATACAATCGATTCATTTCATCAATCAACGTGCATCAATCCTTTTCTACTATCGTTATCGTTGGACGCAGACATTGGTTTTTCCGTTTACAGTCGTTCGTTATAAGAGCACCATAATTTTTCCACCGTATCTTAATGGAAGTACAGGTGATAAAATTGTCGTTTAGATTGAAGAAACGAGCAAAGAACGTGCTTGGCATCGGTTTAGACGAGACACTAAAAAAAAAA
>REGM01000197.1:91451-117691 GCA_004194415.1 Aurelia aurita | reverse complement strand
TTTCAACTTACCATTATCAAATTACGAACAGCACTGAACTGAAAATTTTAAATTTGAGTTTCTTTTCAGTTACAATTTTCTTTTTAAAAGTCATTGCATTTTTTTCTGAGTATCGGCAGACTCCACTTTTGAATAGCACACTATGTTTTTTAGTATACAGATTATTTTGCCTGGAATTCAGCATTCAATATTCTAATGTCGGCGCAAGTGCAATAAAGTAAAATAAAGTTATTGTTTTTATATAGTGCCTTTACTATAATTCAATATTCAAAGGCGCTTTACAATTCCATTACCCCCTCAGCTCAGGCATTTTTTCTCCCTTGGGGACTATTTTTTGCACAACATACAGGCGCTCTTGATGTTTTTATTGCCTTAATCACTGAGGTACCAATTTTACACCTTGGTGAGGTGTTGTACCTACGATACCGGGTGTTTCCAGGAGGTCACCCAACCTGGCCCAGCCATGCTTAACTTCGGTGATCTAATGGGAACCGGTGTATCCATGGTGGCAAGTATTATGCAATTGAATATGTGCTAAGCAAGAAGATCAGGTTTTGTATCCATAGCATCAGCTCCTTTTCATTGACACGCCCGGCAGATGTTTTGATTTATCCCCCCTTTCGCTGCATGCTCATGACTTCTGTTGAAGGTGTTGTGGCGCAGTGGTGTAATCCTCTGACTTTGCAGCCAGAACAGTCAGGCTCACAGGATTCGATCCCAGGTAGGGCCCCACCATTTGAGCGTCTTGACAAGGGGTCGCGGACTCGATTTGGTCTTCTCTACTTCTGCGATCCCAGCGCTTGGCGTAAAAAACGCAACTTCACCTTCTGGCATAACCCCTTTCGCTTGCACAATGAGACAGTTGGCCATAGAAGTTTCGGGGCATCTCTTTTGAAGCTTCGTTTGTTTTGATTTGTTGCTGGAGAGAATTCGAGGAGAATTCCCTTTGTCTGCGATCGCTAATCATTTTGAAATGGCGCGTCAATCAAAGTAAGTGATTCTATTGTTACCAAATCTGTTCATGTTTCATGCAGCTCAACCAATCAACTGATCACTCAATCAGTCAGTTGTTGCTCCTTATACTATGAAATTCATATCGTTACGTTTTATTTACCAGGTTCAACATTTTCAAAAGCCAAGCCAGGCTACCACTGGACGCAAGTAACATGGAAGGGCCTCTTGCGAGTCCTGTTGTTCCCAATTTATTGGAGATGGTATGTGATAAATGCTGTCTTTCCAGTAATCAATATTTGACTTAGCTATTTGACAGCTGATAACAATCATTATAGACTTCAAAAAGCGGAATTTAACGTTGACACAATCTTGGAGTTTATACGTTTTAGGACTTATACAGACATAAATATAGTTTCAGTTATGTTTTAGGAATCTTTGATCGAAAATTAAAACATTTAGATATCTTTTATTACAGAATTTTGAAACGTATTATATGTTTGAATTCTTTTTCCAGGTGGAAGCAACAAACATCGTTCATCCTATGGCTGTTCTTTTTCATCCTTTACTTTTTTCTGATGATCAGTTTAGGCTTCTACCTGACAGATCACACAGGTGACATGAAGGTAAGACTTTTTGTTTTTGTTTTCATATACCGGGTGCGCCAAAAAGAACTTCATACGAATATATTATGTAGACCTTTTGTGGCTCAGGTTGGGTTCTTGAGCGGATAGAAATTTGATGCACTGTGTGTAAATATCAAAAAAGAAAACATTGTCAATATTAGAAACATTGTAAATATTGTACAAATCTGTTGCAAATATGTATTGTAATTTTCTATGGCATCGAAATTATGTAATTTCCTATGGCATCGAAAAATTAGGGTAGTTTTTCAAAATTCATTTCCTATAACTCTTGAGTAAGATTAAATGCCCCTGCGTATTGTTCTGCGTTGTCCTTACGATTTGATCGAGTGTTTTAGGTCCTTTTTCAGCAATTTCGCGACTAATGAATTTTGGTAAAGTTGAGTTATACCTATGTTTTCCTTGCTCACAAAAACGCGAGGAAAATCACAAAAAAATATTCCAGTCTCTGCTATCAAGCGAAATTCGATTCTTTCAAATCCATCCAGTACTTTAGGTACTACGATGTTTTGAACGCCTGCAATTTTTTGTCACAACGACGAAATTTTCTCACTGGAGTCCTTGCATTAGTACGGCCATTTGGATATACCAACCTTTCAAATGACGATCTAACACAGCTTTTACTATACGGTGATAAAGACCTTACTAATGAGTTAAATAGAAAGATAATCGAGTTAACACTGCGCTGCATCCAAAACACTAGTCGGTTTGACTAAGATAATTTCAAACACGGCATTTCGCGGCTCAACCACCAAGTCACCAAGTCCCTTCTCGTATAGTTTTTTTTTTGTAGTAGTAGTTTTATATAATTCTATATAGTTTTAAAGTCTGCCTCAAATTAGATATCACGTGAGATTTGCGATAACGCAAATTTGCTCATGCAACATCCCTTAAATTTTTTTATTCGCAGACATTTTCACGTGATCAGTCTAATTTGAAACAAACTATTAGTTTTCTATGTAATGGCCATGGAGTAGCCATAGCCTTTTGCTCTCTATGGTATCATCCTCGTAGTATCGTAAACTATTTTGTAAGTAGTTAATAGTATATTTTCTTGTAAATTTTAATTATATACAGGGTGTCCCAAAAAAAGCTTCCCAGTTTTAAATTCAAATATCTCTCGACCTGCTTATCCTAGCAAAATAAACAAAACATTTTCTAAAAGCGTGATAATGCAGTTACTATTTGAGCACTAGCTTGATAAAATTGAGCAACTAGCTAAAAAACGGGGGGTCATCAAACTTTGATCAACTTTTCACCATTTTTGAAGCAGCATTTACAATATCCAGTTCTGTGATTGGCCATCCGATAATAATTCCTTCGTTTTAGGGAATAAAGTAACAAACGATGCAGTTTTAAAAAGCTGAGACATGGCATGTTTTAAAAAGTTTAGTGTTTTTGAAAATTTCGCAAGTCTTGGACGGGGGCTGATTAAGGAAAAAACAGACAATTGTGTATATCTTCCATAATCTTAACACTTCATAAAAGATGGGTTAATTCTTATTTCAGTCACATAGAACTTTCTTGGTGGGCGTTTCTAAATTTCTTCAACTTGTTGTCGTAAAGTTCATTCACTTAAAAATAAGTTTCAATTCCCAAACGGCCAAAAAGGCAAACGATTTAACAACCATACACACAAATCCCAATGTGTTAGTTATCGTCTTCATTCCCATTGCAGCACAAAGAAATTACATTATACTGTCTTTATTACCACACGGAACATAAAGTAAAATTGGATAATTTGGTTAGACAAAGTAAACGAGGAAAACAATGATTTAGCATAGATATTGCAGGTCAAAACTGTTCCTGAAAAGTCGTATTACATCTGATTGACTTCTCGAGGATTCAACATAACATGATCATTTTCGCTACACTAACCCCCGTCCTGCTCACAGAAATTGAGTTTAATACAGTTACCAGATATTTTATTTGTGAAAGGGTGTCATTGAGGTTGAGATAAGTTAAAAATAAAGGCTGATCGTCATGGATGGCCAAGCACAGAACTGGATATTGTAAAATGCTGCTTCAAAAATGGTGAAAAGTTTATTAAAATTTCACGACCCCTCGTTTTTGAGTAAATTGTTCAATTTTATCAAACTAGAGCTCAAATAGTAACTGCGTTATCACGCTTTTAGAAAATGTTTTGTTTGTTTTGTTGGGATATGCAGGTCGAGAGATATTTGAATTTAAAACTGGGAAGCTTTTTTTGGGACACCCTGTATAAAAAGAATAAACAATGTTTTTTTTTGGCAAACCCGGTATTATAAAAAGTTTTGATAACATTGGAATGAATCAAATTTTGGTTGGTAGCTGAAAGGCTGAAATAGTCTTGTTATTTGTCTTCTATTTTGTGAGCATCGGTAATATTGGAAAAGTTCAATTTACAAAGAATCTTTTACTTTGAAATACATGAAAAAGGGCATCAAAACTCTCGATCAAATTATAAAGAATCTCCTCACTCAAATTATTTCATCTCCCTGTAGAGTTAAGAATCAAATCTTTATAAAGGCAGTATCGTATATGACATATTACTTTTCTACAGGTCGCTTTAAAAAAGAAATGCAATTTCTAAGGGATTTTGCAGGAGAAAAATCGGATATAAACTTTGGCGTTGGATCAGAATATTTCCGCTTTTCGTAAATATTTCCTCGGAAATGATATTGCCGTATTTCCTTGGAAATTTCGGAAACTTTGAGTATCGAATCAGTGGAAGCGATTCCTAATGATCATTAGATGGTGATGAAGACCTAATGAACCTTTCCTCTCGTTTTAGGCTATTCCATTAACAGAAGCTATTAGTCCTTTGGTGGTGAGTTCCTGTTTTTATACCACTTGAGCCAATTTTTAAAAACGTTTTACTTGTAAAGTGATTCTTTTTGTTAATCAATTGAAAATTAAATAACTAAAAAAATTTTATTTTCAAATCTAACATCCATTTAATAAAGGGTTTTAAATTTGTAAAAATTGATAATAGTGTATTTGATACTTTCAAATATTGCAAACAACCCCTTGCTCAACTGCTGTACGGATGATCCAATAAAATTGCTTTCGCTGATGCAAGATGGTCGTCTAGCTTAGACTGACGACGTGATTCCTTGTATTTATCCAATGTTTTTAATCTGATGTTTTTATTTTCTCTCATACAAGGACTCACGACCAAACAGATTCTCAACAGCAGATACAAAAATCTGAAGAAAAATCGAACGTCTTCCATCCTTCGAACTTCGAAAGAAAAAATCGAATGTCGCTTCGCTTCGAAAAGTCGAACTTTGATCTAATCAGCCAATCAAACGCTAAGAATAGGCACGTGGTCTAACCTTATCAAGAAAGTTGAGATTTGATTGAATGCGCCCTAAATGCGGCGCATTAGGCCTAAGTAGTCTTTGTTTTGAAGCTGTATTATCATGAGTCTCAGTTTGAAGCCATAACTATCATTCAATTCAACGCAGAAAACTGAGACTCATGTAATCAGTCTACGTCTAGCTACCAATATAATTTTTAGACTTACGGCAAGAGCCCTTAGCTTCGCTATAGAACAACATCAACACACAACCGCTCAACAAGGACTCTTGCACAAACTGTTTAAAAACAGGGACATCCAATTTTATGCCTTAGGAAAGCATTGCTAGGAATGTGAAGCAGAACTCTTTCCAAGAGCACAAACGATAAACGATAAGGTCACAAACGATAAAGTCTTATAGCACACATGATAAGGTCTTAAGATCTTGAGACAAAAAATTCTCTGAAAATCTTTTAATTTTAAATTAGAGTTATCTTTGATAAAAAAAGGATGATACCCCCTCCTCCATATTGTTTGAACATCGAAGCTAAAATGCCCGCGAATCCAAACGTTTTTTTCAACACGGCTCTGAGACTGTTTCACAAAATTTTGGAGAATAACCTTGAGCTTGTTTTCAGCGTTTGTCCATGTCATGGAGGAGAATTACCGCCGCCCCAAGCCGCTCGTAAACAAGCTATCAGGATGATAAATTTTCGTTCTTTTGTCTATTTTAACTTTAATTTCTATTTTCTTTACAGACAATGTTGCTGCTAGGGGAACTGTACATACATGTAGTTTCAACGAATTTTACAAAGCCGTCAAATCGTTTAGTAAAAAAGAAAAGAAAAGTTAGGAAAACGTCTAATGGAAAGTATGTAAATATATCAATAATTTTTCGTTTGTTTTTATTTGTCTTTTAGATGTTTGAGTGTAAACAGTTGCTTGATTCCCTGCTAGCTATCCGCTTGTACTGCAAAAAAGGTACGACAATATTTTTAGAATATTTTCAGTTAAGTTTTTCGTTTAAAAATCTTGTTTAAGACTCGCAAACATCTGTGAAGAATTTAAAAGACTCATTATGTATCGTTGCGAATCAGTCAATAACATTTGTGTTTGCTTCTGTATCAGTAGTTAAGCGTTGGTGTTTAGATTTGTACTACTCTCGAGTCCGGAATAGACGGGGGCTTTTGAATAAACGGGGTGGGGAAAGCTTCCAGAATCCTAATAAACAGGGGGTCTGGAATAAACGGGGTGGGTGGTAAATTCGATCTGCACTTCTGTAATGGGATGAAACGCACAAGTTCTTTCGACTGTAAAAACAAGTTAAAAGTCATAGAAACTATTAGAAATGAAAAATACAGTTCGAGTCACATTTCAGGAAAGATGATTTTGCATGTTTCACATTTCAAGAAGCTCAAAATTAATAAACCGGGAGTCTGGAATGGGGATCTCCTGGGTGGATATTTTTCAAAAATTACTAAGCGGGGAGAGACGTTTATTTCTGACTGGAGAGTAGCTATCTTCTAGACTGATGATTACAAAGTCGTACTTATTGCTATTAATAGACCTGCAGGATGCTCCAGCTATGAATCGTAATCATACATACACAAAAATCGGACTACATATGAGTTTTTGAGACAGTCATTTTGATAGTTATATCGGATGGCCTAAATAAAACCCCGATGACAATACTGCTCAGAATTTGTGTTTCCAGTGCTGGAAGATGGGGAAAACCGTGAGTAGAAAGATTAAAGACCCTCTGCTAACCATGTGGCTTTGCACGCCGTTGCTATCCCAGAATGCACTGCAAATGGACTTTCAGATTATCTGAAAGTCTCTGATGCTAGGCGGGTGTTGTGCTGTTTTCTTGTGCGCAGCACGCAAAGCCTCACGGTTAGAATAGTGTCTTTAATGTTTCTTTTAGCCATGAAAGGAAATCTTTTACTGTAACTCATTAAATACTGTGCAGTGAATACCGCGACAGAAAGCCAAAACAGATCAGAATATTAGTCCAGTTTTAGTGTATGCTAAATTATGAGTCCTAGTTTTAGCGATGAGGGGGTAATAATTCGTTTTTCGTGCATTGATTTATTTAAAGTAGTCTGGAAAGATTTCCACATTTAATTTAGGCCTACAATGCATGCCGCATTCAGACATGGGAGCCCTAGTTTAGCGTCCCATGCGAACCACGGCGAAGTGAATTGCTTGGTCAGGCATCTGGAAGGTCACCCATCCGGATTTTGACCTCACACGGAAACTGTATAAGCCGCTCGGCCACTCACCCCATAAGTTAGCAGTTAGTGATAACTAGGACGAAAGTCATAATTCTAGCTTCGCACCTTAGGTATAAAATTATTTTCGTTTCAGGAAAAAGAGAAAAGTCAGTAAAGAAGAACCAGGAGTACAAAATATTACACATCATAATCACAGTTCAAAGAATGGTGGTGTACTAAGGCGGAGCAAATCAAATGATAAAGATTCAACAGAAGCCTCTAGATGTAAGTCGTTTTTTATCTTCATGATAATGTGTGTGTGTAATTTTGTTTTAGTTCGATTATTTACAAAATAGCTAACAATATATACATTATTGAAATATATACAAGTTAACTAATCAAAATCGAATATACAGAACTATTGAAACAAAATACCGGGTGTCCCAAAAAAAAGTATACGGATTTGGTTGGCTCCAGCGATGTGAATTTAGCTTTAATCGATGGCTAATTACTCTAAAAATGTTCCTCGATAGTTAACTTGAACATGGATACCTCGTTTGTTGGTATTGGTGCTTTGAAAGCAGACATATTAACCTCGAAAGCTAAAATTTACATCCACGTGCAAACCAGAGCTTTGGCCTTTTGGCCTAAACAAATTCTTGAGGCACAGCGAATAAATCAGCGATAGCCTTGATAAAATTTGAATAATGTTAGATCTTATTATATTCTGTTTGCCCAGAAGTCATCCCCCAATCACCCATTGGGCAGTTTCTTGATTTTTCTTTGATTTCAGTTTTCAATTTTGATGTGCTTTAAGAATTTGCTTAGGCCAAAAGGCCAAAGCTCTGGTTTGCACGTGGGTACAAATTTGAGCTTTCAAGATTGATACGTCTGCTCTCAAAGCACCAATACCAACAAACGAGGTATCAATGTTCAAGTTAACTACAGAGGAACATTTTGAGATTGATTAACCATTGATTAAAGCTAAATTCACATCACTGGACCGAACCAAATCTGTATACTTTTTTTTGGGACACCCGGTAGATATTTTTCTAAATGATATAACTAAGTTGGTAGGCAATTACAGGCACTACATTTGCAGTTGGGACCGTCCCATTGTTTTATTAAAGCCTTGAAACTTTTCAAATTTTCTGCTGATTTTAGCTCATTTGGCAAGCCATTCCAAATCTGTGGACCAATAGACTTAAGACTCTTGGACCCAAAAGTTGTTTGATTTAGGCCTAAAATGGGCCAAGTTATTTAGATTTCTTAACGAATAATTTGAAGAACATAATTAAAAAAATCTCTGCATAAATGGTGAATTCAAATAAAAAATAAATTGGTGGATTCTAATAATAAATGATGATGATTATTATTAATATTATCAATTTGTTTATCATTGGATAATAATGATAATCAATTTAGTTTAAGTTAATTCAGCGATAGTTTCACATAAAACTATTAAATACCAACTTTTTGAATCACAAATTACAATATAAACATAGATACAAATATACAGAAATCGTCAAGAAGAAAATTGGAATTCTTTGAAGAAGTTTGTTGTCAGTTGCATCTTTCTTGCATTGGTGTCAAATCTTTAAAAAATATTGCACAAATATTTAATGCATTTTACGTTAGATTTAATGGCTGGAACTTCAAGTACTTTGCTATAATCCTATTGGTAGCATTTCTGATATCTTGATTATTTTCAGAATTACAGTGTCTTCTAGGTTTCAACCAGTTTTGAGGTTGTGACGTCATCAAATTGCTGAATCATAAACCAGAAAAGCTACATATTTCTTCTTTCCGCCTATTATACATGGTTTTCTTGGAGATTGTACTGCTTTTCCTTTATTAATTTAGGACTTTCGATAATTTTGATATTTTTCAATACTACTCATGAGTTCTTTCAATAAAAAGAACAACGCTGTAATTCTAAAAATAATCAAGATATCAAAATTCGCACAAACAGAATTATAGCAAAGTACCTGAAGTTTCTTTCAAAGCAGTAAATCAAACGGAAGATTCATCAAAGGGAATCGACATAATTAAAAGCTGGCCCGGGCCAAGTTAAAAATATAGTCTATTGTATTTGATACTGTTGGCACTTGCCGTTTCATTTTGTAGCGGAAGAAACAATGGGTGCGTGGGCGTTTTCGTAGCCTATTTATAGCGACCACTCTATATAGCTATGTCTATTCCCTTTAACCATTTGAGCAATATTTTTAAATATACTACGCTTATGCTTTTGAAGACAGTCTACCCTTGCCTGTGGCATCTGTTGCTTTTCTCCGTTTTGGAAATTTCTTTGAACATCATTGTTGATAAATTTATAGCATAGGGCTAAAATCTTTAAAATCTTTAAAAAGGTGGGTGTAAAATTCTATTAGATTTTTCTTTGAATTGAATGACTTGAAAGGAACTTAGAGTAGTTTGCTGTGAATCTGCCGTGGAAATTTTTGATATCTTGATTATTTTCAAAATGGCGGCGTTTTCATTTTTGTTGAAAGAATCCATGGACAATTTTGAAAAAATTAAAATCATCGTAAATCCTAAATCAAAAGAGGAAATATGATATAATCTTTAAGAAAACTACAGTTTATGAGGGTCTACAATATGGTGGCAAGCAGAAATCTGTTGCTCTTCTGGTTTAGGATTTAGGAATTCGGTGACGTCACAGCGTCAAATATAATAAATGCTGCCATTTCGGGGATAATCAAGATATCAAAAAATGTCCACGGCAGATTTACAGCAAAGTACCCTAAGTTCCTTTCGGGCCGTTTAGTTTAAAGAAAAATGGGGTGGAATTTTACACCCACCTTTTTAAAGATTTGACCACTATGCTTAAATTAATTTAATCTTTCTTTTGACAGCATCGCCACTGCCAGTTCCGCCTGAAGAAGCTGAAGAAAGGCAAGAAAAACCATCATCAGGAAGAGACTCAAGCACGGGGGACACGTCATCTGGATCTGACAGCAGTAGCGATTCATCAACATCTTCAATCTCCGATGCAGAGAATGGTAATGATACTAGTGAAGAAAATCCATTTCAACCCCCGCGGACATCAATACTACCTGAAGAACAGAAGTCACATTTTGATACAAGACGCTCACCCGTAGAAGAAACAGGTATGGAGCAAATGTGTTGTGTTATTGAGCCTTTTTCTTGCTTGTTTTGATATGCTCTAATTTGATATGTCTCTGTTCCCATTTAATCGCATCAATGTCTTGTGCTAGGTGTATCGTAAAGAGATCTAGAAATCCTAACCCTAACCCTTTCCACGAAGCTAGGGTAGCTGGGGTGAGAGCAGTTCTATTGAATGTACTCCCATTCATTATTTATTTTCTAGACATTCATACAGGATAGCGTTGCGACGAAATTACATAGGCATTCAGACACAGTGAATGATTTAAAATTAAGCCATCTAATGTTTACATTTTTTTCTAGTGATGGTGTCAGTGTGGGATGGCAACTGTTTCAAAAAGGCTAAAATGACACTCCTGGAAATTAGCTCAGCTATCGTGCAAAAAGTAGTAAGTATATAAACATATCAGATTAATTTTCATCTTAAATTATATTCGTTGCAAGTATGAGAAACAAGTTTGTGAAAATGTTTGAAAAATCTTCATAGATTTTATTTGTGAAGAGTGGTAAAAACCAAGCAAAAAATTACCAACATCTGCGTTTTCTGTTGATGTTGTTGTTGTTATCTGAGCCAGAATTTGCAATTGTTCAAGATGTTTAAGCCTATGGGATTACTACCAACTGAGATCTTTTCTCTCGACGTACAATACGAGGCACTATAAAGATCCCCAGATCCCTAGATATAGGACAGAACCCAAGATATGGAATGATTCGCCTGCCGAAACTCATGAGCTGCCAACACTGAATCGTTTTAAAAAGAGAACTTAAAACGCATCTAAAAAGCTAGTCTCTCAAACACAACTCCCTGAAAGAACAGCAATGGTTAGGTTTACAGGGCTGTAGGTTTATATTGTTGAAATTTTATCATTGTAAGTAGTTGTTATATATTTTAATTTGTGTATAAATAATATTAAATGAAAAAATGAAATGAATGAAATTCAGTGCCTGTTCCTCTTTATGCATATGCCGGGTGAGTACAAAAACAATCCCCGTTTGAAAGGCCACAGCTCCCCGGATATCAAGGCAATGATCTTGGCAAATATATTATTTGACAGCTTATTATTTCATCAAGATTCCCTAATATTTCTGCCTTTCAGCAATTACTTGTACATGATTTAACACGTGTTATTAACTACAAAAAGTACTCAAGTACGTAGGTGGTAGTAAGGTCTGTCTTGCAAGATTCTTCCTAGGCCACAAGATATTAATAACCGTGAAGGCAAAACGAGATGCTCCAAAAATGGTCCAAATTCGCCAAGGCNAGTGATGGTGTCAGTGTGGGATGGCAACTGTTTCAAAAAGGCTAAAATGACACTCCTGGAAATTAGCTCAGCTATCGTGCAAAAAGTAGTAAGTATATAAACATATCAGATTAATTTTCATCTTAAATTATATTCGTTGCAAGTATGAGAAACAAGTTTGTGAAAATGTTTGAAAAATCTTCATAGATTTTATTTGTGAAGAGTGGTAAAAACCAAGCAAAAAATTACCAACATCTGCGTTTTCTGTTGATGTTGTTGTTGTTATCTGAGCCAGAATTTGCAATTGTTCAAGATGTTTAAGCCTATGGGATTACTACCAACTGAGATCTTTTCTCTCGACGTACAATACGAGGCACTATAAAGATCCCCAGATCCCTAGATATAGGACAGAACCCAAGATATGGAATGATTCGCCTGCCGAAACTCATGAGCTGCCAACACTGAATCGTTTTAAAAAGAGAACTTAAAACGCATCTAAAAAGCTAGTCTCTCAAACACAACTCCCTGAAAGAACAGCAATGGTTAGGTTTACAGGGCTGTAGGTTTATATTGTTGAAATTTTATCATTGTAAGTAGTTGTTATATATTTTAATTTGTGTATAAATAATATTAAATGAAAAAATGAAATGAATGAAATTCAGTGCCTGTTCCTCTTTATGCATATGCCGGGTGAGTACAAAAACAATCCCCGTTTGAAAGGCCACAGCTCCCCGGATATCAAGGCAATGATCTTGGCAAATATATTATTTGACAGCTTATTATTTCATCAAGATTCCCTAATATTTCTGCCTTTCAGCAATTACTTGTACATGATTTAACACGTGTTATTAACTACAAAAAGTACTCAAGTACGTAGGTGGTAGTAAGGTCTGTCTTGCAAGATTCTTCCTAGGCCACAAGATATTAATAACCGTGAAGGCAAAACGAGATGCTCCAAAAATGGTCCAAATTCGCCAAGGCGTATCTCATACTTTTAGCAAACAGCAGTGTTTCTGCGTAGGTACAGGTACCAGCATTGTGGGAAGAGCTGCCAGATCTGCGAGGCCGATTGCTGCGTTCGTTGATCCATTTAAACAATTCTAGCAAGCCTTTCCGTTTGTTGATTGATTCTAACAATTCTTGCATTTCATTTCTCTTTTGAACAGTAAATGCATGGTTTTCATTTGTTTCATTTCAGGACTCGCATCAAATAAAGAGTGATTACTTTGCTGTTGGCATTATATCAGCTGCATTTGTATCATTATTACCTCTGTTCTTCAGATTGTATCAAAGTGGGGTACGTATTTTTGGTATAAAGTTTTTAATCGCACCCTCCTTGATATAAGTCCACGAGAAAATAACGGTAGATCTTAAAGGGCAATTCCGGGGATTATAAAGTTAATGTTAGAAAACAAACTTACTTTCCCCTGAATCAAATGACAAACTTTTTTCTGCATTTAGACTTCTGCTTCATCTGTCAATTCAATAAACTTCTTCGTAATTTAGGCCAAATGTTGCCACCAATGGTCCTCATTTTTTCACGAGTACACGATAAGGAGGCTAGTCACGATTCAGAGGCGAGAAAACAATATGACAGCCTCGTTCTCGCGTTGAAAGTGACGTCACTTCGCATTTGTCGCAGATTGTAAAACGTAATTTAGCAGAGAAAAGACAAAAAAAGTTGGAAAAAGTACGATACACCATTTATAACAGCATAACCTTTCATTTTATCATCAATCATACCAACCCCAGAATTGTCCTTCAACTGAGCAACGTTGGAATTTTACTTGCAAAATGGCCTATTTTCCTGAAAACCTTTCTGACAGCAGGATCTCTTTGCTCGAACAATTTAAAGTAACTCATAAGCATTTATAAATGGAATAAGCTTTCGTAATGCTTCTCCAAGTTGTAATGCAGTTAAAAGATGAACAATTTGGGTTTTTTCAATTTAGTTTTCATATAAGCGTCTACTTGATTTATGTAAAAGGAGATCAAAATTCCAAATTAGATATTTGATAACTCTGCCTGTTTTTAAAAGCTTTCTATTGTTGTTCTTTTCTCGATTGTCTTCTGCGACGATACCTGTTTCAATCGCATTGTATCCAAGTTGCTTCTTGGACCCCGTTTACACGAGAGAGAAAACTGGATCGATCGATTTAGAACGAGATCGATCCAGTTTGAGATCGATCCCAAACGTTCGGTTTGCAAGGACGAAGAATATTTGCATTAGGCGATACAAGATTCCGTGTGCTCCATTGAGACGTGATGCTCTTTTCGTCAATTTAGATATGATCAGTGAATCGTCAGTAATATTAAGACAACATCATCTCCACTCGTATGCATACCCCCTCAGAAGTCAAATGTTCGCTTTTTNTTTTTTCTAGTGATGGTGTCAGTGTGGGATGGCAACTGTTTCAAAAAGGCTAAAATGACACTCCTGGAAATTAGCTCAGCTATCGTGCAAAAAGTAGTAAGTATATAAACATATCAGATTAATTTTCATCTTAAATCGTATTCGTTGCAAGTATGAGAAACAAGTTTGTGAAAATGTTTAAAAAATCTTCATAGATTTTATTTGTGAAGAGTGGTAAAAACCAAGCAAAAAATGACCAACATCTGCGTTTTCTGTAAGTGTTGTTGTTGTTACCTGAGCCAGAATTTGCTATTGTTCAAGATGTTTAAGCCTATGGGATTACTACCAACTGAGATCGACCTACAATACCAGGAACTGTAAAGATCTCCAGATCCCTAGATATAGGACAGAATTTGCAAAAAATGCTTTCATTACGCAGCTCCCAAGATATGGAATAATTCGCCTGCCGAAACTCATGAGCTGCCAACACTGAATCGTTTTAAAAAGAGAACTTAAAATGCATCTAAAAAGCTAGTCTCTCGAACACAACTCCCTGAAAGAACAGCAATGGTTAGGTTTACAGGGCTGTAGGTTTATATTGTTGAAATTTTATCATTGTAAGTAGTTGTTATATATTTTAATTTGTGTATAAATAATATTAAATGAAAAAATGAAATGAATGAAATTCAGTGCCTGTTCCTCTTTATGCATATGCCGGGTGAGTACAAAAACAATCCACGTTTGAAAGGCCACAGCTCCCCGGATATCAAGGCAATGATCTTGGCAAATATATTATTTGACAGTTTATTATTTCATCAAGATTCCCTAATATTTCTGTCTTTCAGCAATTACTTGTACATGATTTAACACGTGTTATTAACTACAAAAAGTACTCAAGTACGTAAGTGGTAGTAAGGTCTGTCTAGCAAGATTGTTCCTAGGCCACAAGATATTAATAACCGTGAAGGCAAAGCGAGATGCTCCAAAAATGGTCCAAATTCGCCAAGGCGTATCTAATACTTTTAGCAAACAGCAGTGTTTCTGCGTAGGTACGGGTACCAGCATTGTGGGAAGAGCTGTCAGATCTGCGAGGCCGATTGCTGCGTTCGTTGATCCATTTAAACAATTCTAGCAAGCCTTTCTCCGTTTGTTAATTGATTCTAACAATTCTTGCATTTCATTTCTCTTTTGAACAGTAAATGCATGGTTTTCGTTTGTTTCATTTCAGGACTCGCATCAAATAAAGAGTGATTACTTTGCTGTTGGCATTATATCAGCTGCATTTGTATCATTATTACCTCTGTTCTTCAGATTGTATCAAAGTGGGGTACGTATTTTTGGTATAAAGTTTCTAATCGCACCCTCCTTGATATAAGTCCACAAGAAAATAACGGTAGATCTTAAAGGGCAATTCCGGGGTTTATAAAATTAATGTTAGAAAACAAACTTACCATCCCCTGAATCAAATGACAAACTTTTTTCTGCATTTAGACTTCTGTTTCATCTGTCAATTCAAAAAACATCTTCGTAATTTAGGCCAAATGTTGCCACCAATGGTCCTCATTTTCCCACTAGTACACTATAAGGAGGCTAGTCACGATTCAGAGGCGAGAAATCAATATGACAGCCTCGTTCTTGCGTTGAAAGTGACGTTACTTCGCATTTGTCGCAGATCGTAAAACGTAATTTCGCAGAGGAAAGACAAAAAAAGTTGGAAAAAGTACGATACACCATTTATAACAGCATAATCTTTCATTTGTCATCAATCATACCAACCCCGGAATTGTCCTTTAACTGAGCAACGTTGGAATTTTACTTGCAAAATGGCCTATTTTCCTGAAAGACTTTCTGACAGCAGGATCTCTTTGCTCAAACAATTTAAAGTAACTCATAAGCATTTATAAAAGGAATAAGCTTTCGTAATGCTTCTCCAGGTTGTTATGCAGTTAAAACATAAACAATTTGGTTTTTTCAATTCAGTTTTCATATAAGCGCCTGCTTGATTTATGTAAAAAGAGATCAAAATTCCAAATTAGATATTTGATAACTCTGCCTGTTTTTAAAAGCTTTCTATTGTTGTTCTTTTCTCGATTGTCTTCTGCGACGATACCTGTTTCAATCGCATTGTATCCAAGTTGCTTCTTAGACCCCGTTTACACGAGAGAAAACTGGAACGATCTAGAACGCGATCGATCCAGTTTGAGATCGATCCCAAACGTTCGGTTTGCAAGGACGAAGAATATTTGCATTAGGCGATACAAGATTCCGTGTGCTCCATTGAGACGTGATGCTCTTTTCGTCAATTTAGATATGATCAGTGAATCGTCAGTAATATTAAGACAACATCATCTCCACTCGTATGCATACCCCCTCAGAAGTCAAATGTTNATTGTTGTTCTTTTCTCGATTGTCTTCTGCGACGATACCTGTTTCAATCGCATTGTATCCAAGTTGCTTCTTAGACCCCGTTTACACGAGAGAAAACTGGAACGATCTAGAACGCGATCGATCCAGTTTGAGATCGATCCCAAACGTTCGGTTTGCAAGGACGAAGAATATTTGCATTAGGCGATACAAGATTCCGTGTGCTCCATTGAGACGTGATGCTCTTTTCGTCAATTTAGATATGATCAGTGAATCGTCAGTAATATTAAGACAACATCATCTCCACTCGTATGAATACCCTCTCAGAAGTCAAATGTTCGCTTTTTTTAGCTTCCTGTGATTCCAGATTCATATCTCCAGCTGCAACTATCAACATATCAACTGCTCAATACTGTATTTGGAACTACTTTGAGGTTAGCGATAGACCTGTTTATTGACCAAGCCTCTTTGTGTACTGCTTTTAAACAATGGATTGTGGAGGCAGCGACTGCTTAGCTTTGACTCAAAATGGCAGAATTTTTCATGATTTAGAAGCTTGTTTTTCATTGGGTATTTGTGACTCAAACTGACGAAGTAATATCAGAAAATTAGATACGCCTTTTTACCAAGCGCTTTTAACTAACCCTAACAAAACTCTACCTTACCCTAACTTACCCTAATTAACCCTAACTCTAGCGTACCCTAAAACCCCTTTCCAGAACCTAACCCTAACCCTTACCTACCCCATGACACATAACTTGCCGATATTGAAAGCTGGTCCGCTAAGGTGCAGACTAGCCATAGTTTTTGTAACAAGATTTTACTTCAGAAAGCTACCTGGGACTTGCAGCTCTTGCAGTCCTTGAATCACCTTGTATGTGTTAGAGGAATGTCTGATAAAGCTACTAGGGCTATTTCTTTAGAACGCTATATTTAGTGGATTTTTAAATCATCACTGTGTTAAAACCTGCTCTTTCTTCTTATTTTAGGCCGCAACTGGTTGTCATCATAAGCATGATAACACGCTTTTCACTTAGTTTTTCATTCTTCTTCTTGTTATGTGTTGCTGAAAGAGCCTATCGAATGGTAAGATCATTTTCTTTATAGTTTTTTTTTTCATCTGTCCTGCTCTCTCATGAGTTAATTCTTCTCATACGTTTCACTGAACCTGATTTGAAGCTCGTGAAGTATACTGGTCTAAATTATGGTTGATTAGAATCGTCATAGAACTAAACTGTCTTTGTATGCATCAAGATTCGTGGTTCTTTACAGTAAAGGGACAAAGGCAGGAAAACACAGATAGATGACAAGGCAGGATAGATTAGTATTTATCGACTATCTGTCTCAATTAGATGTCATGTGAAAAGGCCTGCGAATAGCAACAATTGAAGTGTTTTCATGAGTAATTTTGCCTTATCTCAAATCTCACGTGACATCTAATTTGAGAAAAAATTATGTCTGTTTCAGGTAAGCGCACTTTTTATTTCTCGTTTCTTTTCTACTACCAATGACAACAAATACCACCTTAAAAACTTGATCTATAGACATTGAGATGATAATTTCTTTAATCTTTTTCAGAGATATTTGTACGCAAAATATTTTGGTGCATTAACATCAGCAAGAAAAGCAAGACGGAACTGCCTGCCGCATTTTCGTCTTCACAAAGTTCGTCATATCAAGACTTGGCTGTCGCTAAGATCCTTTCTAAAGGTATGTTCATGCAGAGTTCGATTAGAGTGCACTAGCACCACAACTTGCCATCTATGTTATGGTCACCGTGGGTTGGAAATTAGCTGAAATTCAAAATTCGAGAGAAACTGATCCCGTCCTTCCAAAGAGTACTGTGAAAGGGCGTTCTTTAGAAATATTAGAGAGTAGGCATCTCGCTGAAGGGTTTTAAATACTAGTACAGATAGACCTAGCAATTAAGCAAATTATTGATGTCTAAATTGATTTCTTACCGCCTTTGGTGCAAGTGTAGGGCCTGATTACATGAGCAGGGCTGGCGTTGTTATCCGAGCTGGACGATTGTTGACGAGATTCCTCTGTCAATAGGAGACATGTAATAAATCTGAAACATGATTATATGGTAAGTGGGCCAGCCCTGGCAGCCGGGATCCCACTTCTTTATAACAGGGCTGGCCCTGTTAGCAGGGATGAAATAGTGACGCTTTTCTCACTAATCGCTTGGCATGGCTGGAAACAGGGTTGGCTTCCCAAAGTTTTTAACTGCGCATGCACCAAGCCGCCATGTTGCCAATGATTGGATTTTTCCCACCGAAATTACTTCGCAGCCCTTGGGTGAATTACTCCATGCAATCGCACTTAACATTTCATCCCTTCTCTCCATGCTCTAAGTTATATTCGTGTTACAAAACAGAGTATATGAATGCATCATATGGAAGCACAAACTTTCATACATATATAAGCTTTCATCTTAAAAGCGACATGAATCGAAGATTTTTATTGATGCAAATGAATAGCACTATCGAATGCAGAACCTACCGTTTCAATTTGTTAATATCTGACCACATTTTTGAGTTATCTACTGGTTTTAAAGTAAATGAACGGAGATATAGCGTTCTAGTCTAAACATACACAAAATAAGGACACGCACCACTTAAGTTCTTATTGTTTTCATCGATCAAGAACACCAAATACAATAGGCTTTATTTAGACTGCCCAGTCCCCCTAGCTAAGCTACTTTTAACTCAGCTGATTTATCTATTCAGGTCGGTAGCCAAATCGATCCCGTATTTTTGATGACTTTCGACGGGTTTTAGATCTGCCTGGTTTCGCTGAAGCTAAGTTGCGATGAATATAAAAATAGCAAAAAATAATAGGGGTCTAGCCAAACCATTTTGCTACCAATCAACATTTTACTCATTGATTTCGGTTGATGACTCGATTACATGTAACAGGTTTTTTCGGTTCACTTTTTTGGATCACCTGGTATTTCAGGGAGAGCCAGCCTCGCAGCTAACCTCAAGAGCTTGAAAACTTTGATTGCATTGAAATGGGACGGTTTATTAACAACGGATCATGCTTTAGGTCACATTTCGAGAAACGTTAGGGAAGCAATGAGCTCTGTATTGAAAACTATGCTCTGCTCTTAGGATTTTCTCCTTTGAGGAATGTTACAGTAGTCGTTCTTTTAAAGGACAATTCCGGGGTTTGTTAAATTAATGATAGAAAACAAACCTACCATCTCCTGAATCAAATGACAAACTTTTTCCACATTTAGACTTGTTTTCATCTGTCAATTCAACAAACACCTTGGAAATTTAGGCCAGATGTCCCTTCATCGGTCTCCATTTTGTTTCCCGAGTACACAATAAGGAGGCTAGTCATGATTCAGAGGCGAGAAAACAATAGGGCAGCCTCGTTCCCAGAGGGCTTTGAGATGACGTCACTGAGGATTGGTCACTTTTTTATTACGTCACTGAGCAGTGGTCGCTTTTTAATACGTAATTTCGCAGAGGACAAATAGTGGAAAAAACTCAAAAAAGTACGAAACACCATTCATAACAGCATAATCTTTCATTTTATCGTCAATTATACCAACTCCGGAATTGTCCTTTAAAGGTGTTGTACGGTAAACCTTTAGGCTGTATTTCTTTGAAATGCATGCTTGCATCGCCCTGTAGATGCTGTATTCACATTCAAATCCAGATCAAGCTTTTTGAATTTGAATGATATCAGCAGACAATTTATTGGGTTTAAACATCTCACCTTTTCCTTTGTTAAATTTGCATAAGAGGCACTTTCTAGGCTCGTAGGACTTTATAAGATAATGTCATTAACATTACAATGATACTGTTCTATTGTAGAAACGAGGACCGCAAAGATCAGTTGATACGATTATGTCATCGGCATTTCTCCTTGGCCTTGTATTAGTCGTCGTAACATGCATTCAGGTTGGTACTACTGATTTATTGCAATGCATTTTAAATTTAGCTTTCCTCCCTCATGTTTTGTGTTGACCGATATTTTGGTACAGTACCTGAAAATCAAGTCAAGTCACGGAAAATTTTGCTAAATTTTTCCCTCTGACAGAAACATGACAGATGAGGTAGAACTAACTTGCAGAATATAGAGTAAGGACGAGAAATGTTACTTGCTATAAATGTAGTTCTAACTTGTTTGGGTAACTTGTTTGGGTACAAATTGCTTTGAGGCTTCTAAGTGGCATATGTAATACCCACCAGGAAAGCTGATCAAAGTGCAAAAAATTGGCCCCGCAGGAAACTGTTGCCGTTTTCAGAAGAGTTANAGCATTTCTCCTTGGCCTTGTATTAGTCGTCGTAACATGCATTCAGGTTGGTACTACTGATTTATTGCAACGCATTTTAAATTTAGCTTTCCTCCCTCATATTTTGTGTTGACCGATATTTTGGTACAGTACCTGAAAATCAAGTCAAGTCACGGAAAATTTTGCTAAATTTTTCCCTCTGACAGAAACATGACAGATGAGGTAGAACTAACTTGCAGAATATAGAGTAAGGACGAGAACTGTTACTTGCTATAAATGTAGTTCTAACTTGTTTGGGTACAAATTGCTTTGAGGCTTCCAAGTGGCATATGTAATACCCACCAGGAAAGCTGATCAAAGTGCAACTTGTTAAGTAATTTTGAAAATTATCTGGGAACGTATTTATCGCCGGATTTGTTGGCTAAACAAGCCATGGAAGCTAGCTAGACTCATTATTTTCGTGTAGTTTCGCTCCCTGAACTGATCTGTCGCTACAACTACGAATCGTTCCAAAACGCTTCCAGAAACGGATTAGCCTTGTTATGATTCAACATGGCCTAAATCAAATGCTATTTTTTTCTCCAAACTACTGAGCCTAAAACGCCAAATAAATCAGTTTTCATGAACTGCTGCACCATAAAACTAGTTAGCAGTACTTAGATGGATGTTTCTTCTAGCCACTAAGGCAAAAAACTCCTACCTTTAACAGATATTCTACTTGTTTGGGGACGCAAAAGATTTCGTAACTTCACTCGCTACTTTGAGATTTTGATCGTTTTGGCAGATCAGTCGAATGCGTGTTTGTTTGCCTTTGGCAGGAAGTTTAAATTGAAGAAAAATCAGCCAATCAGAGAAATTTATCCAAAATCTTGCATTCTGATTGGTCGGGGCCAAAAAATTGGCCCCGCAGGAAACTGTTTCCGTTTTCAGAAGAGTTAGGGAATAGGTCCCACACTGAAGCGACAACAAAAACATAAATTCAATGAGCGAAAAAGAAGGGACTTTAATCATGAGTCTAGAAGCTAGCTTGCTTCAACGGTGTTCTCTACTTTTAAACTTAGAAAGTCACAATTTTGTTCCTTTTCCTTCTTGCAGTTCATTAAATACAACGGAATGACAGATAAAGATTCTTTTCTAACTTATTTCTTCAACTGGGAAGTTACTGCTTGGTAAGTGTAGCGGTTTTTTTTGGAAAACCTCATTAAAATTGAGTAAAACATTACGTAAGGGATTTATTTCAATTTACACGCAAGTCTTTTTTAATNTTAGGAAATAGGTCCCACACTGAAGCGACAACAACAACATCAATTCAATGAGCGAAAAGGAAGGGACTTTAATCATGAGTCTAGAAGCTAGCTTGCTTCAACGGTGTTCTCTACTTTTAAACTTAGAAAGTCACAATTGTGTTCCTTTTCCTTCTTGCAGTTCATTAAATACAACGGAATGACAGATAAAGATTCTTTTCTAACTTATTTCTTCAACTGGGAAGTTACTGCTTGGTAAGTGTAGCAGTTTTTTTGGAAAACCTCATTAAAATTGAGTAAAACATTACGTAAGGGATTTATTTGAATTTACACGCAAGTCTTTTTTAATGACAAATCTTCCAACTAAGACATCAGAATAGACAATAACGCTAAATAAAGATGGCGGCCCCAAAGAGTCTGTTGTGTTTTGCTCCAAAGCATGCTGGTAAAAAGCTCCCTGACGACAACCTAATGACATAATTGTTGGCCTGCTGTTTCGACTAGCTCGCTTGAATTCGAATCGACCTTTAATTCGAATGCAACATGGTTCGAAAGGAAACCTTTCCAAAGCATAAAAGTTTTGATTCGAATTGAAGTTTCAATCAAACATTCGTTTTCGAATTACAAAATTTTCTATTTGTTTACATTGATTCCTTGTTCTAGCTAGCTAGTCGAAATGGCATACCAAAATTTCTATGTCGTTAGGTGGTCGTCAGGGAGCTTTTTATTATCTCAAACTCAGGCTTCAAAATCATTTCCAGACAGAATTATAATAACAGACAGCAATTTTGATACGCCGGCCACGGAACTGATTTAAAATTGCCAACTTTAAGTGATATTATTACAAGCAAAACTGCCACTACCATGTACAAATCGCTGAATGGTCTTGTACCTGAGTGACTTTCCAAATTCACAGGCTATTTGGCTCTGCATGCACTGCATTAAAAAGCTTACTTGAAAATATCTGCGAGAAGGTATTGAGATTTAAATTAGTGACAAAATCATAGTAAGAAAATAGCTTCTTTGAAGTTAAATAATGATTGAAATCTTATTATTTCAATCTCAAAAAATTTCATTTGGCTAAATTATCTTCAGAAATTAAAAATGTGTCGTTAAAAAACGAAATATGTCACTTAAGGATCATTTTGTTCATGGCACTGCTTTTGTTTAACAATCCATTCTTTTATACCCTTCGCTTTTTCATTCCATCGTTCCAATTTCGAATGGCTGTCGGAATACGTCTCCAAAATTCTAGCAGCGAAATACATCTCGCATTTGACAAACTGATTGAAAAAAATCAACAGTGCTTTTCTCAGCTCGCTATCAAATTCATCTAGTTCTTTCTTAAGTACCCCCTTTTTAATGAACAGCTCTGATTCTGTTTTGGTTACCATATCTTTCGCCATTCTCACAGATCTTCCACTTGAAAATATACGTGTCATTGCCGCGTATCGTTTCTTATCTAGAGCATATTGCCTCGTCACATGCCGATAATCATCCATTGTTTCCTTCGCTTTTCGATAAACACTTCGTAAGTAGTACAAGTTAGCACCAACCTCAGCCATCATCTGAGCTCGTACTTTCTGATGCGAGCTAGCTTGCCGTAAGATTCTTGCAAATGCTCGTAACAGAGCCCCTGTTTCGCCTGATTCTTCTGTACCGTAGCAAGAAATAATGTCGATAAATTTGTCCATCATTCCGTAAGAGCTCGCACTTTCGTTGATATATTTGAACAAAGCTGTTTCGATTTTATTTGTTTTCATTTTCGTCATTTTGACGCGATGCTTCAAGAATGCCATGTGATCAGGTCGTCTGGGATCATTTATCTCCGGCATTCTGCAAGTATCTTCACTGGGCCCTTTCCTCTTTGATCTTTTCGCAACACCAGCCTTTTTCTACGAAACTGAATGCAGTATTCCGCAAGCCTTTAGTTTATATATATTTCCAGTCTATCTGACGTCACATTCATTTCATAGATTCCTTTCATTACATAAAATTGATGACTGTGAAGGCTGTTGTAAAATTTGTCATCTTCTGATACCTTTTCGTATTTCATAGAATTTACTATTATTCAATGATACATGCATCTATTTTGATAATACTCCCACATTGATTTTATTACTGGTGGCATTCCTCGGCATGCCTCTTGTAGACCCTCAGCCTAATGCACCGAAACCAAAAAGCCTCTTATTAGTCTAAAAGTGGAAAGGAAGCTTCGAATTTTAATCATTTATTTCTTTGTGGAGTTTAGAAATATGGCTTTTTACGACCTGAGACAAGGATATGCCTCGACTAATAGTTGAAGGATTCCTACTGTATAATCTGTTTTACCAGTCGTAAAAGAAGAGATAAAATATGTGTTTTGCGTGTGGTACCATGAAAATTAAACGATAATATAATAAATAGATGATTAAAGTACCATAAATTAGCGTAGATTTAAACAAGACACGACGTTTCGAGCATATACTCGTTATCAAATGACTCGAAATCAATCGAGCCGAGTAAAGAGAAGGAAAGGTTCGATCGATAGGAAAGAAAGTAAGATGCAACGTGACGTAACCAATAAGAAAATAGGGGGAAGTAAGAATAGAGTGGGAAAGAACCTATNCAGTT
This sequence comes from Aurelia aurita, assembly GCA_004194415.1. Lineage (NCBI taxonomy): Eukaryota > Metazoa > Cnidaria > Scyphozoa > Semaeostomeae > Ulmaridae > Aurelia > Aurelia aurita. The sequence goes on along the minus strand of REGM01000197.1, from coordinate 93,392 downwards.
AAGGGCCTTATGCAGTGAGGCTAATCTTCTGATACCTTTTCGTATTTCATAGAATTTACTATCATTCCATGGTACATGCATCTATTTTGATAATACTCCCACATTGATTTTATTACTGGTGGCATTCCTCGGCATGCCTCTTATAGACCCTCAGCCTAATGCACCGACACAAGAAAGCCTCTTATTAGTCTAAAAGTGGAAAGGAAGCTTTGAATTTTAATCATTTATTTCTTTGTGGAGTGTAGAAATATGGCTTTTTACGACCTGAGACAAGGATATGCCTCGACTAATAGTTGAAGGATTCCTACTGTATAATCTGTTTTACCAGTCGTAAAAGAAGAGATAAAATATGTTTTTTGCGTGTGGTACCATGAAAATTAAACGATAATATAATAAATAGATGATTAAAGTACCATAAATTAGCGTAGATTTAAACAAGACACGACGTTTCGAGCATATACTCGTTATCAAATGACTCGAAATCAATCGAGCCGAGTAAAGAGAAGGAAAGATTCGATCGAAAGGAAAGAACGTAAGATGCAACGTGACGTAACCAATAAGGAAATAGGAGGAAGTAAGAATAGAGTGGGAAAGAACCTATTGTCGATCAGTGAATTGTTTATTTAGTCCATTAGGATAAAGAGTTTTTAGGTTGAAAATTAAGCGTTTCTCCAAAGTCTTGCGTTTGTTGCTGTCTTGAGGCGCATGTCTACAGAGGCAATTTTTGTCTAATTGTGACTATTTCTTCTTTGATAGGTCGCTGGTTGTTGGCATATATTTAATGCGCTTTCTTACACTTGGTGCAGAGATTAATATGAAATATAGAAACAATACAGCCTTACTCACAGAACAGGTAATATTTCAGATAATGTCCAAAGAGAAGAAACGCGAATATAAACAGTGAAATTATTTTAAATTACTCTTGAGCCCGAAATAAACGTCTTCCCCCGCTTATTATTTTTTTGAAAAAAATCCACCCAGGACATCCTTATTTATTAATGTCAAGCTCCTTAAAACGTGAAACATGTGAAGTCATCTTTCCTGAAATGTGACTCGAACTATATTTTTCATTTTTAATAGTTTCTATGTTTTTTAACGTGTTTTACAGTCGAAACTCTCTACTCTAAGACTGACTTACGCGTCTCTCTATGAAAATGACAAATGGGCAGAAATCATTCTCGTATCGTGGTGCACACCTTTGGAATAATCTTGAACCTGAGGTCAAGCAAGCACCCTCTCTATATGCTTTTAAACGTCGATTATGAGTATGACCATAATGTATTTATTTCTAGATTCTAGTTTTGTAATTAGGTTATTAACTTGTTAGTTTTATATGTATTAAATTGTAAATTGTAAATTTTTTGGCACGGCCCCCTGAAATGCAGCCTTAGCTGACGGGGTTACCGTGGTTAAAGAATATAAAATCAGTCAAATCAATCAATCAAACAAACAACTTGTGCGTTTCGTCCCATTATAGAACTGCAGATTGAATTTTCCATCCATCCCGCCTATTCCAGACCCCCCCCCGTTTATTAGGATTCGGGATATTTTCCACCATCCCCGCTTATTCCAGACTATTCCGGACTCGAGAGTAGCCAATCAGAAGTATTATTTATGTCAATTAAATACGGTTAGTGAAAACGATTCAAAATTCTCTTTATCTTCTTCCTTAAAGGGGCCTTTGCGACCGGCGTGCCTTGCAAGTCAGTCAGTCAGTTATTTGTTTTAAGTGGGCTGTCAGGATTTTCTAGCTACTTAAAGCAAGTGCCTTGCAAGTGCCATCTCTTTGTTGTCGGCCATTTTAGTGGACCATTGAAATGGCGACAACAAAGAGACCACAGAAGGATGTATTCACAAAGCATGGCCGGTTGCAAAGGCCCCTTTCAACTAAAAGTTGATCTCTCTCGTTATAGGTTGGCCTTCAATTCAAACGTCTAAAAA
>REGM01000197.1:69485-91421 GCA_004194415.1 Aurelia aurita | reverse complement strand
CCCCCCCCCCCACTCGAGACCCCTGTATGGCCCTCATTTATCCTCATCTAGAGCCTGCCATGTCTTAGCTGGAAAAAAAAGCGATCAATGTAAACCTACCCTCTTTTTTTGCCCCTTCTTTCAAAAAGGAACTAAAAGTAAGATAAAACTCCAATGTACTAATGATCCGGTAATGAGGTTATGTGTAAAGATCATTCCCTTGGGCGTAGAAGCTTGGATGAGCATAGGTTCCAAATCTTTAAATTGGCGTAAAAAGGTCGGTGTAAAATTCAGTGACATATTTCTTTGAATTGAATAGCTTGAATTAAACTTTAGCTACATTGCTATAATTCTACCGTTGGACTTTTCAGAAATCTTGAATATTTTCGAAATTACAGCGTATTTCATATTTCAACTCATTTGAGGATGTGACGTCATCAAATTTCTAAATCGCAAACCAGAAGAGTGAAAGACTTTTGCTTGATAACATATTGTAGACGTTCATAAACTATGTTTTTCTGGAAAATTATTCGATGTTTTCTCAAAAAGTTTAGAAATTACGATAGTTTTAAGTTTTTTTCGAAATTTTTCTTGAATTCTTAAAAAAGAAGAAAAGCACTCTAATTCTGAAAATATTGAAGATTTCTGAAAAGTCCAATGGTAGAATTACTACAAAGTAGCTAAAGTTTCTTTTAAGCCATTCCATTCAAAGAAATAGGTCGCAGAATTTTACACCGACCTTTTTAAAGATTTGGAACCTATGCTGCTTGGATGAAGAAGCAACTGCCCCAGCTTCCATTTTGCAAACCTAACAAAAAACCTCATTACGCACAGATTCAGATGTTGGTAATGCTATTTTTCATGGTAGAGACGCAGTTTCGTCAATCTCGTAGTTACCGTGCCGAGAGGGATAACAAAGGGAAGACAAAAAGTTTCGGGTCATTCCTATGACGCATCTTAGTATATAGACTAGGCCCGCTCGGTGCGGCTGCGCCGCGCCTCCGCGTTTCTTTTAGCTTCGCTGTCGTTTGTCTAAGTAGCAGTACTTAGGTAGAAATTCATATCTGCACATAGTGTCCTCAGTTGTCGTAATCGCCTTAGTTGCCGTAGTGGCCTTATAGTTGCCTTTAATAGCCTTAGGATAACCAGTAGAGAAATGAGCCCCCATATCATAAGGGGGTGGGTTTTCGGTAAGTCGTGGATGTCTTTTGGTAAGTTGTTTTAGTTGAGTTGATCTAGTTGCCTTTCTTCCCTTAGTGGACTTATTTGCTATAATAGCGTTAGTGGGCTTCTTTCCTTAGTGGCCTTAGTTTCCTTAGTACCCTTAGTTGCCCTAGCTAGCTACCCTCGTTGTTGTGGTTGCCTTAGTTGGTTAAGTTGCCCCAGTGGCCTTGTTCTGGTTCCCGGGTTCTGGTTGTCTTTTTAAAAGCAGTGTAAGGGTTGAATCTCCCTCTGGGGGAGCATAGAAATAACCAGTATGGAAATGAGCTCCGATACCACCAGGGGATGATTTTTTGGTAAGTTGGCAAGGTGCCAAATTACGGAAAAGAACTTGGCAAGGTACCAAGTCACATGGTGGAAACCTGGCGTGGTACCAAGTCATGTGACCCATATTGGCAACTTGGCTGGAAAGTCACGTGAGATGGGGCCTAGGCAGGTGACTGCTCCCAACAGATATTGGTGTTATCAACCCACATCTTCGTTAGTAACTAAGTGATATACCCTTTATTTGGTGTCACCCCTGTAATGTGGGATTACGATTCAGGGGGCCCCCGTGAGAACCCTTTTGCAGCATCATATTCTCTGAAAGAGCACCGTTGTTGAGGAGAATATCTCACGTGGCATGGGTGTGGTCACCTAGCTGTCCCCAATAGGTGGTAGCAATCGCAGGCTATGATCATGCACCCGTCGACCGTACCACCTCACCCATAGGCTGGGATAGGGCTCATTTGCCTATGATTACTGGTAAAGGTCCTTCGCACAGGGAGATTCAACGCTCGTTGTGCTATTCTTGCTGTGTTGTTCTCTTTCCAATACTTTCTACACATTTGACGCTTCCGCAGTTCCAGCTCTTTCATTCTCCATTCAATTTATCGGTCTTTTCCCTTGATTTGCCACTCTCGGCTTCCCCTATTCTTCTGCAAATTCATTCGTTACTACTGTTTTGATCTCCCGTTACCTCCCTTCCCATCTCCTCACTTCAGAATTCTTTCACGCCGTTTATTCTCTCCCCTCTTTACGTTTGACAAGCCTACTATTATAGGGCTCCCATCTATTTTTTTTATATCAAAGCGTCCTCCCTCTTTTTTATTCCTATCAATATCAGTTGCATCTTTTCTTTTCCTCGCATCAGTCGATCCAGCAGCATCTTCCTTTTTGTTGCCTTCCTTTCAACACCATCTAAAATGAATTAGAGACATTTGACAAAATCTATAGTCTAAATAAGGAACAACATTACATTGACATACAAAAAGAAACAAATACAAAAATTAAATTTCCCCTATAATTTCTGAGAATTGCAATGAAGGCAATTCAAATAGTTAAAACCACTTACCTTCTTTATTGCACTCCATTTTGCCAAGACCTTTTCCCTTCCTTTCATCTGCAACTTCCACTTTCCCCGTTCCCTTCTTGTAAACCACTTCCTTTTCAATTCCCAAAATTGAAATGTCTATTCTACTCATCATATCTCCCATCTTCTTCACAAACTATACTCCTTTACTTGGTGTCACCCCTGTAATTTAGGATTTTCATACAGGGAGCACCCGTGAGAGCCCCATGTGTAGCATCATACTCTCCGAAAGAGCACTGCTGTCGAGGAGAATATCTCACATGACATGGGTATGGTCACGTGACTGCCCCCAATAGGTGGTAGCAATCGTATCGAGTAATTCCAATAATCAAAGAAGGAGACATTTTACTATCCGCACCTCATTCTTCTGAGAAAATGCAATTTTATTAATTTCTTCATGATATCCTTATTGCAATTGAGTTCAATAAAACTACCATTCCATTACATAATCCATCATGTACTGGAGATCTGAGGAAGTAATCACCTTGCAAGTGATACTATATTAGGGAAGATATAATCTTTNATAAAACTACCATTCCATTACATAATCCATCATGTACTGGAGATCTGAGGAAGTAATCACCTTGCAAGTGATACTATATTAGGGAAGATATAATCTTTAAGCAAGAGATGAAAGAACAATATCATGAAGGAGTACGCCAGTTGAGTATTGAACTACTTTATATTTATAAAATCATTGTAGAATCTAAATACTTCTATTTCAACATAACTGTGTCATTTCCTTGCCTTGCTTATTTCAATTTCATTCTCTACTCTTCCTCATTCCCTTTGTTGCAAATCCCTTCTTTCTTTCTCTATTCTTTCGCTCTCCTCCTCTCCCCACTCCTTTCTGCGCACTTCACGCTCCCGCCGTTGCGCCTCGTCCATTCTACATGCAATTTCCTGCTCTTTTTCTGTCATTCTTTTTCTCTCGCCTACCCCATTCTGCTGCAAATTCCTTCCTTACCACTTTTTTGATATCCCGTTGCATTTATTCATATTTTCTCACCTCAGCCGGCTACTATCTGGAAAACACGTCGAATGACAAAGAATCCAAACAATTCCCCTTTACTTCGCGATGTTCACGTTTTAAAATTAAAAAGATTGCCCCCAACGACGTCATTTGGACGTTTGCGTTTAGACCCCCTCTACCTACCTACAAAACGTTCACTGTTCTAAATCAACAGCATTCACAAACATACTACTAAATCAACAGTATTCACAAGCTGTCAGAAGTTACTACTATTTAATCACGTTCTTGCCGTGTATTATTTTGAAGCTAAAAACCAATCGGGATAGACATTGCGTTGCATATTGATCACAAAAGCCAACACAAAGTTGCTCAATTTTCATATTCTGAAATTCATGAAATTTCCACAATTGTGAGCTTTCAGTGCCAGTGTCAAGCAAGGGGCCCGCATCCATAAGTTGCCCCGAGGCCTGGCCTCGCTCTCGGCGGCCCTGCTCATACTCATTTCCAAGCTCTCTGGTAAACATGCAATTTGTGCTAGAAAATTCTCCTCCATGAATGATCCAACCAAAGGATGTGCCTTCTACAATTGGTTCATCATCATTCCCTTTGAAGACTGTCTCTGTTCTCAGTCTGCTGTATGTTTTGTCTCCAATTATCATATGAATTCTATGTTCCCCTGATGCTGTTATGTAGAATTCTTTGTCTTTAGTGTGTGTAAACTGCTGTTTCAACTTCCTTAAATCTGGTCTTCTGATTAATGTGAAATCATGCATTTCTACCCCTGCAACTTCAATACCTTCACTAGCTTTATTGTCGAATGCCTCTATGGTCACCTGAAAGACTGGCATGGCTTTTCTTCTTGTTCCATTGATAGTTGTTACATCCTTTGTCTCATATCTCTCAGGCTTTAAATTGAGCATCATTAAAGCATCCTTAGAAATGAAGTTCCTTCCTGAACCTGTGTCAAGGAATGCCCAAATAACCTTTCCATCTATTCTTACAGGCAGAATTAGTGGGAGTGTTTCCTCCACAGAAGGTGTGAATCCTGTTAAAATTGAGCCTTTTTCACTTTCACCTTTCTGCTTCTCACATAGGCTACTGTGGTGTTTAGCCTTACAAAAGTAGCACCCCTTACTTAGACCCTTATCCGTTTCCTGTGTTGTACACTTATCACTCCAATGATCTTGATAACAATAGATACATTTTCTTGTGTGTTTCTCCTTTGTTTCACCTGTATACCAGTGTTTTTCTCTTTTTTCCACTGGTTTTTCCATTTCCTCTGTTTTGTTTCTTCTTAACCATTTTTGCAAGTTATCAATAAGTTGTGACATCTCCCAGCTCTCCCAATCATCATCCAGCCTTACCAAGTCAGATTTCACATTTGGCAGCTTGTTTAATGTTGTCATCACAAATCCTCTCAACATGTTTCCTTCATCAAGTGTCAGCAGGGCATCATAATTTTTTGTGAGCTTGTCATAAAATTCTGGATTTTCTCATAATTTACTCCCTTTATTGTGTGCATATTCACAATTTCATCAATGTGTGTGTTTACAACAGCATTCCTTTGCCCATATTCCTTTTTTAGCCTATCCCAGGCAGTTTCAAGCCCAACTTTTCCTGGTTTAAAATTTGCAATCTTATCTCTTTCTTTGGCATTAACCATCTCTAGTAAATATCCAAATTTCACTTCATCACTAAATCCCTTACTTAAAACTTGACTAGTGAACATGTTCTCAAATCTTATCCAGTCAGCTATTGTGCCTTTAAATGGTGTTACTCTCAGTTCTGGCAGTTTTGAAAAGGTTGCCTTAGCGCCACATTCCATTTCTATCTTTTTCTCTGCTAATTTAATTTCAGCTTGCATTCTATCCTTCCACAAAGACTTCTCTTGTAGGTATCTCTCCCTTCTTATTTTCTCTTCATGATCTGCTAATTGCTTTTGTCTTTCTAACATTCTCTCATCTTCCCTTTGCTGCTCAATTTGCTTCCTTTCAAATTCCCTTCTCAGACCTTCCTCTTTTGTCTGACTTTCTATTTGTTTTAAAGCTTTCAACATTTTCTCATTTTGTGCTAGCATTCCTGAATACTTATCTTTCACATCTTTTTTCCACTGCCTAGCTGACCTAGCTGATTCCCCTTGTTCTATTTTCATCTCTTCAACTTTCCCTGTCAAATCAATTATTTGTTGTGGATTACCTTCACCCTATTTGTTGCTATCTCCATTTCAATTGTGTCTCCAATTTCTATGAGCTCATCTGTCTGCTCAGTATAATAATTCATCTTCGCTATCTCCTTTCCGATATCATTTTCCGGGCCTAAATTTGGTTCATCTCCTGTGTTTGTCTCGGTTTGTGGATTCGCCATGTTTTCACTCGGTTTTCGTCCTGGCAGGATCGCCACGTATGTACGGAATTGTGCCGCACACTAATCACTAAAAGTTGGTAAGATCGCCACTGGATGTGATGTTGGATCACACCAGAATTCTCAGTTGTTTATATCGCGTAAACCTATAAGATTCGCCATCTTGTCTCGTGCTCTCGAACGCCCCTCAACCTAAATTCGGCCCCAGTTCTCTACAGTCCTAAATTGTCCACTAATGTCCACTAATCAACAAAACATAACTAGTAATAATATAAAGTACCGCACAGCTCGGAATTTAACATATTTGAGCCCCACAGGTCTATTTTATGCCAATTAGCCTATCTTGGGACTAGCCCCAGTCCTCCACGGTTCAAGTGGCATATTTAAACCTTTGCACGAGTCAGTTTTAGCCTTCTTCAAAAAACAACGAACATCGTAGAACTCGAAATTGACCTACCCTCCTCCCTCAGTGGCAGCGCACGTTAAAAATACTCTCCTTACCACAACAGCAAAGTCTCCTTCGCACTCCCCATATCTAAATATTTGGTAAGGAGAGCAGAAGGTCCGTGAGAATATAGTACAATTCACATCGTATCTCATAATCATTATCATTATCATTATCATTATCATTATCATTATCATTATCATTATCATTATCATTATCATTATCATTATCATCAACCATTTACATCATATATCATCATTGTCATCATCATCAATACATCATAAGGGAGAGGCAATATGGGAATCAAGGGACAATCTTCTGACAAAATGTTTGGGATAGATACATCATTATCATAATCGTTTTCATCACCATCAACAATTTTAAATCACAAATCATCATCATTATCATCAGAAAAGAAAGGGATTATGGGACTTCAAGGGGTAATCTCAGGGCCGATACCAGCCATGAATTCATAGGGGGGCAAAGAACCAAAAATTTCCGACGACAAAAGCAACAACAACAACAGCAACAACGCAAGTTGTAGGAACATATGTTTAAATCATGCGCAAAATGACTGATGTATTCCTTCAATAACCAAAATTTGGAATTATTTTGCAATCCAACCTTGAATCCTTCAAATGTAGTGAATATGAAGCAAAAAGATGCTGCAGATTCAAAATTCATGTCGTCATTTATCCTCGAACGTTAATAAATTCGTGTTTAATGCATCATTTCTCCGACAAAATCTTTTAAAGGTGGACCTGTAAATCACGAAAAATCCGACAGGTAGAGTGAAATTTCCGACAAACAGCCTGCTGGGGGGCGCTCCGCCCCCCGGCCTCCCCCCACTGGCTTCGGCCCTGGGTAATCTTCAGGAACACACATGATACAAAACATAATGGAAAAGGAAAAAGATAGGCACTAAATGGTTAAAACTCAGAATCGATTCAATTGTTTGGAAAAAGATTTAGAAGATTATGTTTCGTCGGAGGACAATGCCTTTGCTGAAATTGCAATACCACAAAGTTTTTCAGATCAGCCTCTGGAGTACGTAAAATCTGAGAGGGCGCAAAATCTGAGCGAAAAGCCAACGTCACCAAATAAAACTGCTCGGAATGTTGTCCCGGAGAGCTTAGTTATGCTGGTGCTACCGCAGCAAAACAACATACAACAAATGATAACAGGTCAAGTCCAAACAAAAAAGTTACATCGTCAAACAAGTCACAAGTAAAATCACGAATCCAAGAGCCGTTCGAGGATCGTAGAAAGCTAGTCATTACTGTGGTCGGAGACTCGATTGTAAGGGGAATACGGAAACAAGAAATTAATTAATCGAAATGTACATAAATGTAACTCGTTCGTAAAAACGTTTCCTGGAGCAACAACGGAGGATATGGAATCGTACATCATACCAACTCTGAAAAGAAATCCCGATGTTTTGATTATACAATGTGGAACAAACGATTTAAGGAAGGAAGATCCTGGGAAAATTGCCACAAAAATAACCAGAGTTGCGATACAAGCGAAAAAGACAGGTCGTAAAGTGGCTGTTTCCAGTATTCTAGCACAAGGAGACTCAGATATTTTGGAAAGAAAAAGAGTACAGGTAAATATGATGCTAAGGAAATCACTTACAGATAACGAAATTTACTTGATTGAACATGAAGTTTTTGACGCAGATTGGCGATACCTTCTATACGATGTATATACGCTATTCATTTACTACTCAAATACGCTATTCATTTGAATGATGATGGTACAAACGTTTTGGGAAATGACTTTGTCAACTATATCAACAATATTTGACTATCCTCTAATTATATTGAATATGATCGAAACTGCATAACGGAGATAAAACCTTCAGAGCCAATAACCGAAAGTAAGTTGAGTATACAAACAGGTTCTATTTCAATGCTTTCACAAATGTCTGATACATTAACACGCCCATCAGGCCTTGGTATTTCACCAGACTCCTTTGAAAAAAGCCAAGCCACAATGATGAAGATTCGCAAACACTTGGGTCTTTGGCTATAAGCCTCAGTTTAGGGTCTTTGGCTATAAGCCCCAGCTTAGGTTGTAGGTCACATGACCAACTACATTTATCTCCCTCTACTTCAAATGCTTTCAATACGCCCAGTGAACGTTCTTTTTCTGCATCTTCAGACAGATCCACGCAACCAAATATTTTGAGTGACATTGGGGAGATTTTTAATCTGAGAACAAAAAATCCAAACAATCCTTTAATTGGATTCTTGAATATAAATAGTCTTCGGAACAAAATAACTGATTTGAGATTGGTAATGGAAAGATGCTTGCCTGATGTTTTAGTAATAGAAGAGACAAAACTAAATTCAGATTTCAAAACTGAGATCTTTCTAATAAATAACTACCAAAAGCCAATCCGTCGTGATAGGAATGAATTTGGTGGGGGCCTGATGCAATTTGTTAGGAAAGGGGTTATTTGCAATAGAGTTGCTACTTTTGAGAGTCCCGCTATCGAGATCATTTGTTCTGATCTGATGGTTTGCAAAAAGAGGTTTGGCTATTTTTAGCATTTACCGACCCCCAGATGCTTCCAATCTGGAACTATTTTTCAGAGAACAGTCCTCTTGCTTAAACGCAGCCTTGGGCAAATATGACAATGTTATGATTATGGGCGATATCAACATTGAAACTCATGATATTCAGCATCCTGGACATACGAAGTTAATTTCCTTCTGTGATGTATTTGGACTGTCAAATTTAGTAAAGGATAAGACATGTTTCACAAAAAATCATAGTTCGTCAATTGACGTTATGCTGACGAATAAACCCAGATGTTTTCAAAATACCACCGTTTTTGAAACTGGTCTAAGCGACTTTCATGGCCTTGTCGTAACTTTGATGAAAACACACATTCCCCGTCTCAAACCTAAAGTGATTAGATATCGTAGCTATAATAAATTGGAACCTGAAAAATTAATCCAAGATGTAAAGAATATTGACTCAGGCCCGTAGCGCCTATTGGGGCCGGTCGGGCTCGGGCCCCCCCCAATAATTTCCAAAATTTGCAATTTTTCTTTCATCTTGTTAAGTAAAATTGACTGAAGAATTCAACTAAAACCAAAGCAAGGCCCTTTAAAATCATTTCTTATCTTAGTTTAGTTGTAGCTGGCGTTTGCATCCCTCACATTCTTGAAATTCTCTCGAAAATGTGGAGAAACATGAGAAATTGCTTGGGTATAAGTTGGGTGGGGCAAGAATTTTGCAAATTGTCTGAGTTTCAATTTTAGTGTGGGTAACCAATGGGTACGGTGGGTACCAGACCCACCCTGAAAGAAAGATTTCCCTTGGGTTATATGTGTCTGGCACCCAGGGTAATATTGGATTGAAAAATGCATTCTAAGCCAAAGTAGAGTGCATACCCTCAAAATTACCTGCAGGTGCAGATTTATAGAAAAATCACTACGACATTCGCAAAAATTTTATTTTAGAAATGGAAAAATGGCATCGGGAGATCTTTTCTAAGCCAAAGAAAAGGGCGTGGCTAAAAAAATTTCTGGGGGCCCCCATTTTCGGTGCGAGACGGTGCCCCCCCCCCCCCCAATCGCAAAAACACTCCTACGGGCCTGATTGACTTTAAAGCTGATGTAAATGACGCGGATTTGTCTTACAGGAATCTTTCATCTGCTTTCCGAACACTTGTAGATAAGCATGCACCTTTAAAAACAAAAGTTCAGAGGGGATATACTGCCCCTTTTATGAATCAGTAATTACAAAAGGCAATTTATACCAGATCAAGGCATAAATAAAATATTTAATAAAGACCCTACCGCAGAAAATAGAACAAAGTTCAAAAAGCAACGAAATAAATGTGTCTCTATAAGAAAGAAGGCTATGAAAAACCACTTTAAAGAAGCAACTAAAAATGGTACTATGTCAAATAAAGAATTTTGGGATCTTGTTAAACCCTTTCTTTCAAATAAAGGGGGACTGACGAGTAGCAATATTTCTCTTGTAAAAAATGATACCGTTGTAACTGATGACCAGCAATTGACAGAGATTTTCAACGACCACTATGTAAATATAGTAGAAAAATCCAGCGGTAAGAAGCCTATTAGCCTTGCTACAGATACTGGAAGTTCTGATGACCGTCAAATTGTTCGCTTGATTCTTGATAAGTATAAAAACCAACCTAGTGTCCTAGCTATTATTCAAAACCCAGAGCAAGTGTTGGATACCTTCACTTTTCAAGAGATAGAAAATCAAGAAGTTGCGCAACTATTAAGATCCTTGGATGGCAGGAGATCTACTGGTGAAGATCAAATACCCTCGAGGCTGGTATCTCTAGCTGCAAATGAGCTTACAAACACTAGGTAGAATATCCCCCATTTTTTTCAAAAATGGCATTATCTGTGAATTTTTTTTAGAATACATCTAAATAGTAGAGAATTTATTGCAGTTTTCGAAAATCTATAGCATTGATGTGCTAACTATGGAGTATTCTCTCATTTTTACAGTTATCTGTAGGGCACCCCATCAAAATATTGTAAAAACTCCCTGGCAACGTCCTTAGCAACGACTTGTGATGTTTGAAAAGTATTTTTGTACCCTTACATGTTGATGCAAGCACCCTACTTACACCAACCAAGTGGTGGAAAGATCTCTAAACGACCTAAAAAGAAACAAATTGCATAAAACCTTATATTTTTAACCCGACAGCGCCCCTTATGGATGTCAATTTTAGCTATATTTTTAATCATAAATCTTATAAATAATATAAATTTCATTTATGTATGTAGGTTTTGAGTGTTTTCTGAGGCTCTCTGAGTTCTTTCTGAGGCTCTCGAACCCTGCCTATACGGATATCTAGATAACTCAGCAGCTCGAACAAATCTCTGCCTCTCTCGAGAGTTCGAGTTATCGAGGCTTCCACTATCGTTTGCACTTATTATTATACGTTGCAACAACTGGGACTCGTGATCAAACTTGTTTCAAAGACGAAAGTATTACATAGATGGCCTAGGGCACCGTTTTATTTTATTTTATATATTCCATACAAATTTACAAGACAAATTACTTCTACTTTGAACTACAATCTACTTTACAAACACTACAGGAACGATACCCCAGGGAGCAAAATACTATGACTACCCTAGGGCCATTACATAGAAAGAGTTACATAAAACAGGACTCTACAAAAAAGGACTTGGACTTGGTGGTTGAGTGTGGTATAGAATTTAAATAATCTCAAACAAATCGACCAGCTTTGTAGATGTACTGCAGAGTCAGCTCGAGTATATTTCTATTGAGGTCGTTAGGAAGGCTTTCCTCACCATATAATAAGAGTTGCGTCAGAACCTCGTTTGAAAGATTATTATACCCAAATGGTCGAATTATTGCATAAACTCCAGCGAGAAGGTTCGACGTTGAATATGAAAAACAGGGCAAAGCAACACAAAGTGTTCCGTAGTCTCAATACCATCGTTCGTAGGGCACATTGGATTTATGGTATCCCTAAAATTGTGCTTGAATTTATGAAAGTTTAAATTGCTAAGACCAGCCCTAAGTTGAGTAAGATATGATAAACCTAAGGGGTCTTGAATCCCAAAGACAGATTTTGCTGGAGGGCGAATTTTGGCTAGCAGCTTTGTCTTGAAAACAGCTACAGATGGTGCAAATCTAATCTCTGGACCTAGTTCATTCCATTCAGATAGACAATCGGGGTAGAAGTTGATTTGAATTTTTCTGTTCTTGCCTTTATTCGCCCTATGGCATCCTGCTTGCGTAGAGAGTATTGCGATTGTTCAATCTCAGGAATTGGATCCATTGTATATTCAGGGCTTAGATTATTTATAATTTTGTACAACAGCGTAAGACGTCTACTCCACATACGGGAATTTAGCGATTCCCAGCCAAGCTCTGCATACAGCTTATCTCGCGATGTTCCTCTCCATGTTCCCCTTACAGCTAGAGCAGCAGAATACTGAACGGATTCTAACTTTTCCATTAAATTTGGTAAAATGATATTTTGACTAAAGTCACATACCTTCGCTGGAAAATGGTAGATAATATCTCCATAGTCAAGATGGGGTCGCACATAGAGCTTATATAATTCATTTAGAGTATTCCTGGGCAGATACTTGGAGAGATATTTCAGCAAACCAACACCCTTTCTTGTTTTAGAGATAGCTGATTTAATATGAGCAGAAAAAGAAAGCTTCGAGTCCAGGATAATTCCTAGATGTTTATTTTCATCTACTTTCATCACTGGTATATTGTTAAAATGAATGTCTGGATGGATAATTTTATTTTGTTTCTTCGAAAATATTAATTCAACAGCTTGCTTTTGCGGATCAGGATTAAATGACATCTTCCAGTCATGAGCCCACTGTCTTATCAACTCCAAATCATGGTTCATGTCATTAGCAGCTGTATTTAGATCTTGAACTACTGTGAACAACGATGTATCATCAGCAAAAAGCTTAACGTTGCACTTCAAGTCTGCAGTTAGATCATTTATATAAACAAGGAAAAACAAGGGTCCTAAAATAGAACCCTGGGGTACTCCTGCTGAAATATCTCCCCAACTAGAACTCTGTCCATTCAGAACAGTTCGCTGTTTTCGATCTTTAAGAAAACTTTCGATGAGAGAAAGAAGTTTTCTTGAGACACCACATCGTTTCAACTTATAAATTAGACCATCATGCCATACCCTGTCAAATGCTTTAGAAATATCGTGATACACAGAGCGAACATCAAGAGGAGGATTGCAATCGAGTGCTTCGAAAATCGGGTGCGTTATGGAGATTAGTTGGTTGACTGTTGAGTCACAGGACGAAAACCAGATTGATTGGGGTTTAGAAGCTTACATGAAGCAAGATGAGAGTACAAGGAATCGTACATGAGTTTTTCGAGTATTTTCCAAAAATTGGTAAAAGAGAGATTGGGCGATAGTTTCCCTTGACATTTTTATCATTCTTCTTGTGAACAGGAACTACGTTTGCCAGTTTCCATATTTTGGGAAATATACCATGCTTCAGACAGTTGGTGAATATCATTTTTAGAGGAGTAACTAATGCAGCATCGCTTAACTTTATCATTCTGACGGATATCTCATCCCAGTCATGAGCCTTATTAGGATTGAGTGATCTTATCATATTCAGAATCTTTTCATCGGAGATAGCAAAGTCATTTATCCAAATAGAGGGTACTGGAGTATGTTGTGGAATTTCCCTACCTGTATCGATCGTCGTACACTGAAGTATGAAATAATTATTGAATAACTGTGCCTTTTCCGTAAAATCCGTAATAAATAACCCATTTATAACAACAACTTTATAGCAATTTTATGATGAGTCAGCACTTTTTCTACTGATTCAGCTTTTTTTACAAGCAACCACAGCAGCATGCTGAGTCAGCAAATATTTCTGAATTTTTGTGTGGGAAGATAGATAGATAGATAGCTATTTTCAGGCAGGCCTAATTGCATTGATTCATTCCAGGATGGCAGGTCAGCCGCGGAACTCTTTCGTCGACAAGTTGCGAATACTTAACGAAAAGAGAGAAGCCGTCATCGAAAGAAGGAAAAAGAGACGACAAATAAAAGAAGATTTAGCAAGTGCCACCTGTGACGATGAGTTCACCGCCAATGCCATGATGTTATATCAAAATCTAGGCACAAGGACGAAAACCTAACCGTAATAGACAAAGTTCTCCTAATTCTTCAGCAAATGACGACTATGTAGCATTTTCTAATTTTTCTGATTCGGATGATTTAGAACAGGCTGTTGATGTTGAATTAGAGGATTTAATAGACCCTTCGCCTCCACCAACGCTAAATGAATCTGACAGTCATTGACATTATACCGGGTGAGTCAGAAAAAACAATCCCCGTTTGAAAGGCCACTGCTCCCTGGATATCAAAACGATAATATTAACAAATACATTATGTAATGGTTGACATGTTCAAATATGATTTAAAATTTACCTGACTGAAATCGACCTCTCCGTTTTGAAATTGTGAGCGATTTTCTGGAGAACGCCTATTCAAGAAACCTTCAAAACAGGCCTAAAATCACGAGCAAATTTTCCAAATATTTCTGCCTTACAGCAATGACTTGCACACTTGCACATGCTTTAGCACGTGTTATGCTCTTCGGAGGATAAAATCTCCGAGAATATTGTTGTTATGTTTCCAGGGATGGCACTTTCATCCTCCCAAAGGGATAAAATATGCTAAAGCATGTACAAGTCATTGCTATTTAGGCAGAAATATGACGAAAATATGGTCGTGATTTCATGCCGTTTTTGAAGGTTTCTTGGAGGGGCTTTCTTGAGAAAATCCCTCCTAATTTCAGAAGGGAGTGGCCGATTTCAGTCTGGTAAAATTTAGAATTTATTTGAACATGTCCACTATTAAACAATATATTTGCCAATATTATTGCCTCGATATCCAGGGAGCAGTGTCCTTTCAAACGGGGAGTGTTTTTTCTGACTCACCCGGTACATCACCAAGTACTAACGTTAACAATGTAAGTTGGTTTTGTTGGGATAAAAATATGGTGACCACCCATATATTATTTGCTACTTGCTGGGCCTGATCCAGGGGCCCAGGGTCCATTCCATGTAAACTCCATGGCGAAGGTTATACCGATGCCAAAGTTATTTACACAGGAAAACAATAGATCTATTGAATTCAATTAAATTAACAATGATTTTCTATTGTTTCTATTAGATTTTCACGCCAGTGTGCCAAGAAAATTTCTTTCCCATGCCCATACTGGAAAGCTTGTATTCTATACATCAAAGATATTGCACCAAGATTTTAATTTTTTTGAGCAACCCTAAAAAATCACAAAAGGAATAACTGTTTAAAAATAATAAATTGCTATAAATTGCCCTAGAATTATGCCAGCGTACACCAAATTCTGCAGCTCTCACACATCAAGGATCTTTGGTGTAACATACATGTTTTCCAGCATGGTTCCTGGCTGAAGATCTTCGGGCCTATGTGCATGGAATGCCCCCTGGCGGATCCAGACTTAAGTTGGGGGGGAGGCAATTTGGAGACAGGGCGCCAAAATTGAAATAAAAGAGAAATGCACCAAAGGTGCTTGAAAATTCCATGTGAAATGATGCAGGAAACTAGTGAAAATATAATAAAAATATGCTTCAAATTTCCTATTTCTTAATTTGTTGGTGATCTGAGAGTTGAGTTTCTTATCAAATAGAATATGTGTATGATCCTAAAACAACTCTGTTCTTTTTTTAATTCAATACAAGATCACTTTCACATACTGTGGAAACAGTATAAAAATTTCATTAAATGGTAAACTAGCACATCTATTAACTTCGAAATTAAAAATGTTGCTTCCTGTTTTCCTTGATGCTAAACATCACTGTTATCATGTATTAATTCTTATCAAAGTAGTAGTATTACAGATGAATTAATATAATAATATTCAATATTTTAAAAGCTGTTGTATGTGAACTTTGAATGATTTATCAATTATGTAAATGGATAGAATGTTGTTATTAAACATATATGATAAATTCTGTGATATCAAGATTACTTTCTTGTGTCTTTGTAAATCAAAACTTGCATGACTGTTCCACAGAACAACTGAAATGTAGAAAGCTGAGTGGGATTGACACAATGCTTGTCCACAGGAATGTTGGTAAACAGTCGGACACATATGACAGAATCTACATTATGCAATTGCAGGTTTTTGATGCAAAATTACACAAGATATCCAGTTGAATAAAATTATTTTTAATGCAGGCAAGATATGGTAAAAAGAGCTTGGTTCTGTACTTCTGTTTGATAATCAATAAATCAAAAACCTGTCATTCAGTTCTACCGATTTAATTCTTATGTATAGCTGAAAGAAGAGATTAAACATATGTACCCTACTTGATGCATTGATCAATATGCTCCCAATATAGTATTTTCTCAGTGTATTTCTAAAAAACACAGTTTACATAACCTCTTGATTTAATGACAGCTGTTTTGATGTTTGAGAGGGTTTTGCAAGTTAGATTGAGGGGGGGGGGGGCAAGTCTCATTCTTGCAGCTATCAAGGGAAATTATTTATGAATCAAGACAGTTGATATTCTATTTTAAAGGCAGTATTCAAATGCTCTGATTTTTTTTGCAATTAGCAAGGCAGCTGTTATCTTTTTGAGAAATTTTGGGTCTCTAATGGAGCAAAGGTATGGATGAGGGTTAGAGGTATGTTTAGGCAATCTATTCTTTCAGCTACACATACAAGTTTATATCGTGTTGTCCACAATCGAATCATACTTTTTTATTTTCCACTGATAAAACACACAGACATTTTGCTAGACTAACTTGACTCACTTGGTAGGTTGCTGCAATGAAAGCATAAACAGTAAACACTGAAGCGTTTTCCACAAAACTATATGTTACAAATATATTGCATCAGGCTTTAACGACAATGCATATGCCGAGGTGGGGTAAAGTGGGTCTCTTTTTCCTTTCATTGATGCAAATTGTCCTTTTTTGCAAGCTTGTAGCTTTTTTATCTAAAAGATCGTCTTTGTTCATTACAGAAATTAGTTTTTCTCAATGACCCATATTACCACACCTTACTCTACCAATTAAAAAAGGATCTTGGATTAAAGATACTTTTCTCCCGAAGAGTTGTTCTCATTGGTCTGTTTTGAAGTTTGGTAACTTCCTTCTGCTGGTCTAAATTCCTTGCCACAAATTCAGAAAACACGAAAACCAAGCAGAGAACTGTCAAAAACGTGTGAAACTACACTATAGTTTACAAGCAAAGTATCCGAAGCATCTTATTGTAGATCGCCTTTCATCGGGTTCTGGAAATTCAAAGGGTTGTTGAAATATGGATTCATCTTATTTATTTCAGGCATATTTTACCCTTGACCCTATCATAAACTACGTTTACGAGATCACTCAAAATGGAGGCATATCGCCAGCGAATGAAACATATACAGCATTTTGTTTATCAGACTACGATACAAACCGAGGGAAATTACAGGTATGTACAGGCTCGTGTTCAGAACTTAATTATCTATGAGCCAAATTCCCCCGTTCCTTCAAGGGCGCCTACCTTGTGTGACTGTTTTCGTGACATAGTACACGGAGCAATTGCTGTCTTGATAATCCGTGTATAACATAAGAAGTACAGGGGTATGCAGCTTCTTCGGATAAACCAATCAGTGAGCAGGATCTCAAGAGAAGTTTATCACAAGCGCGTCTCTTCCGTTGTGGTCTGGAAGCCGCGAGGTCAAGCGAAATTGTTTACATAAGCCTTTGTTCGACCAGAACTGAAAAGCCAAGTTGTATGCAAAACAGGGGGTCGCATGAAAAAGTCGATCAGCGACAATAACCACGAAATTAGATTGAATACATTTTTTCCAGGGGACGTCAAGGTGTTTTAATAGAAGCCTGCTGAGCCACCCCAACTCTCCCCCCAAGCAGTTTCAGGTCGTAATCCTGTCCTCAAATAGTAATAAAGTCCTCTAAATGTCGACTCAATAAAACAGGGCTCATGGAAGAAGTATTTTCCAAGCGTATTTTTTATAAGAAACAGCTTATAAGATTGAGAAACGATAGGCTCAATTTTTTAAACTTAAAGAAACTACCCTACCTGAATTAAAAAAGCTAAGGAACTTTTTAATTTGTAGCTTTAATTTTCCCAAGTCATTCGAAAATACTTTGATACTGTACAATAATAGTGGATGTTATGGCATTGTTTTGAGTGCGAATTATGTTATAACATGTGTTGAGATCTTAATAAGTAACTTGGAAGCCCCTCTAACAAACAGACAAGAAACTTTTGGAAGAAAATTGCCCTAAAATTTAAGAAACTGCCTACCAACCCCGGACCTTAGTTTCTTATAAAAAATACGTGTATTAACTAGTTAATGATATAAATTAGCGAAGCAAATGAGAGCATCTTCTATTTTGGAAGTAACATCGCAAAATAAAACATGACATTGCTCTTCTTGCATTTACCCAAGTGGATTCCTTCCTTCATTTGCTATTCTTCGATCTTATACACACAAATAAATCAGTAATTTAGTTGTTCGTGCTGGATAAAAATCAAAATGTATGATCGAGAATGAGCATTTCGAAGAGATTGGTGAATTTGAGACCTGAACAGAACAGTGTTCTGAAATGGTCATCCAGTCACAGATCACAGACACATAAATGAACAGTTTGAAATAGTTGTTCGTATTTTCCTGCGAAGGTGCTAACCCCCTAGTGGAACTTACGGCATGTTTTGGTTATTGGCCATAGCAACGTCTTCTGTCCACGGCAACGGTGGACGCGCTTGTGAGAATCGCGAACAGTAGAGTTAGGAGGTCTTTCATACCCCTGTATATTCTATACTTACGGCTATTTTCAAATTCTAACGTCTATCAGTGTTGACCAATCAAAAGCGCGCTGTCTGGTTCCCTGTGGTCATCTCCTGTAACTGTTGATATCGCATTACATCAACACCTGAATCTGAAACCACAAAATTATCTTGCGTCATCTTACGTCTTCCGGTTTGGATAAAACGACTACAATGCAGCAATTGCTGAACTGAACTGAACTGCGAATAAACTGAACTGCGAATAAACCCAATTCATACAAGGTAGGCGCCCTTGGTTCCTTTGACTATTTTTTGAATTTCTATTTAGCAAAGTCATTAAGCAATCCTGTGCGAAAAACTTGCGACGAGTGCCGATTATCTGAATTACTAGGAAATAGAATGCAATTTATTATTGAACTGATAAAAGTTACCTTTGAGCTGTCTTTAAGCTCATAACTATGGAGGAAACACACACAGAATTGTTACAATTTCCATTCTATTGCTATTTTTCTTCAATCTGGCGAACGATTGCATCAGTTTTTCGCTGACGGTGTTTGTCGCGAAAGACTGGTAATTTTGAAAAAACCTTATCCGAGAGGATTTAGACATTTCATCGAATAATGCTCTAATCTGTCTTGGAAAAACGTGATCTTGATTCATACAAACTCAGTGTATCGAATTAATCTAAAGTTTGTTTTAGTAGCAGCTACTCTGTCTCACTGTCGTAGTACTTTACCGGTCTTTGGTGGTTTCTTAGAAGAAATTGAGCACTACTTTTCAGAAGATTCTAGTTTTATGTTTCCTTGATTCAATTTTACGGAGAAGGTAGAGTTGATTGGAATAGAGCTGGAGTTTTAGTCCTTTTGTACAAATTTAGAGAGACAAAAATAGAACGGAATTTAACCAGCAGCTAATTTTTGGAGAAAGCCAAATCAGCATAATTTGTTTTGTGCATTGTGGTCTTTTTCGCCAGGAGGGGACATATATTGATGGAAAAGAGAGAATGGAAGGAACAATATATTTATGATTTAAGCACTCATTGTGCATTACTTTTTTTCGCTTGTAAGTCTATTGGGTTAGTTAGTTTCTTTCATCTTTAGTAACGAATCTTCATTTTCGTCATTCGCAAGCCTGTAAAGTTTGTGGATATGTGGGACTGGGTATATGCTTACACTTGCAAAAAAGGTGAATCAAAGGACCTCCGTACTCTTGCACAGAGTATACCATTAACTAAAGCAGGTGAGTAATCCTTGTTCCAAACAAAAATTATGAATTGTGCTATGTTCCTATCCTATGATCCTATGTTTTATCATTGAGACAAAAACATGGTGTACTATATTCCATCAAGATATCAAATAGAAAGCAAATACGAATTCGAAAGAAGACAACAATCAATCACACTTGTTGATAAATGAAATTTGTGTGCACAACAGTAGTTAATTTCAGATTGTTAATCATGGTGGGAATCTTTACCATACATATGTTTACTGCAATAAGTCTTGATCGGTCTTTGTCTCCCTAGAACAGCTTTCTGGCAAATTTCAAAAGACTTTCAGAGGCCCGTAGTATCTGAGTGGCTAACATGTATGTTGTGCATCACTTAGGGAGGACATGCATATCATTTAGCGTGGATTTTAAAGGTGACCTGAAGCGAAATTTGTTTTATCATTTTATTGCGCAAAAATGTGTTTCTAAGCGATATTTAGGTAGTTTTTGTTCATTTTACCCATATTTGCAACAAAAATTTCGTTTTAAATCGGCTATTCCATCAAAACAATTGTCCCGAAGTCTGGGGCGAGAGAGATAGCGTCACGTGACACTTGTGGCGTAAATTTGTTTGCAAAATTGTCGAGGAAGAGAGAAAGCACACAAGGAAGCCTACGTTACTACAGCACAATGTCGAATAGTTCCAGCAGTGACCTTGATGGTTCTGGCAACAGTGATCAATCATCAGGAGATTATGGTGTTGTCTACGGCAATTACCAACCATATGCGAACGAGCCCTTAGCGCGAAGGAATCCCGACGACGAGGAACAGGGGAGACGGCGAAACGAAGTTGAAGATGTAGATGCAGGGGCGTCGTGGCCGGGGGCAGGGGGGCCATGGCCCCCTATTTTCAAAATCATCGAATTTTCGGAAATATGAGTGCTTAGTTGGAAAATTCTCGGAATTTTTTTGTCTGTTAAACCAAAGGGGGTTAAAATGCACTTTTTAGTCTTAACGTGCTCTGGAATTTGTAAATTGAACTAAATTCGGATATCATTGACTTCAAAAGGCAGAATATCTTTATTTGTTTATAGAAATCAAAAGTGATCAGGTCCCCGCTTCTGTGAAAAAGATGGTCCTCGAGATTCTTCCAAAAACGAGGAGAAAGTAGCTGGATATAGGTAGGGTGTGTAAGAATTTTTCCAAGAAATGCAGAAAGGTGACCGGGAGAGTCATTCTAAGCCAAAGTAAAGGTTGGTATTTTAAAAAATTTTCCAGACGTACTATCACAGAATTTTTTCAAAGCTTCCATTTCGGGGTCATGCAAACACTGGAGTGCGAGAAGCGTTCTAGGAAAAAGTATAAGGTCTTTACGCAAAAACTTTCCCAAAGATGGTGATTCATAGAAAACTGTTAAAAAATTGTCAAAGTTTCCAATTGCATTGGTTCAGATGGGATGGAGAAAGGAATTCTAAGCCAAAGAAAATTTTGTTTACTCAAAAATTTTCCTGGGGATGGATGCTAACTTCTAAAAATATTTTACAAAATGGTCAAAAGTTCTATGTTGATGCCGGCAAACATGGGGTCGAGAGAAGCGTTCTAAGCCAAAGTAAAGGGCGTGTCCTCAAAAAATTTTCTGGGCTTCGTTTGATTAGCCCCCAGTTAATTTGTCCTGGCTACGCCGCTGATCGATTACGATGCAGTCACTGACGCATTCGCAATATCACCACTCTCGCGAAAACTGCTGATACTGTGAAAGCAAAACTGTAAATCAAAGGACATTCACAGGCTTATTAATTTACTTTAATTGTTCTGTTCTTTAATTTACTTTAATTGGATAAATCAACTGTTCTAGTTCCCTAAACTCGAAGGCTTCTGTGGTTTCTCTTTAATTTTGATGATGAACCATCCTCCATCCATCTTAAATGTCTCAAGTCATCTCACGTAAAGTCAAATGACAAACATATCCAGTATCTCATGAACCAAGAAAAGCATTATTAAACTTTCGACTTTTTTCGGAAAATCTTGGAGCTTGGCCCCCCCTAATCTACAGGTGCCACGACGCCCCTGT
>REGM01000197.1:57839-69145 GCA_004194415.1 Aurelia aurita | reverse complement strand
AACGAATTGAGAAAGAAGATGTCGACAATATGACAAAACTACTTGAAACCCATGAGGATAATTGGATTAAGCGACTGCAGACTCTTACACCAAAAGGTTTGAACAACAAACTCAACCACCCCGACAAATATTAACAACAAAATCTTCCTAAAAATCAACGGATAGGCCATATTTTTCCGTTCGCTCATTTATGCAATACTTTGTTTCCCTGTGGCCTATCATTTCTACACATAAAACGTAACATTAAAATTCAATTAAGGATTCATGTGACGCCATATTTGGCACCACGTGACCCCAATTAAGCATCACGTGACCCCTTTTAAATCACGTGACCGCTAAAAAGGTATAAAAGGGGCATACCATCATGTAAATATTCATTCTCCTGACGATGACCTTAGAGTCGAAACGCGTAGAGAATAGAAGAGAATAAAAGATAAAAGTAGAAGAAACTCCAAGTCGTCTTATTTTTGTGTTCATTTGTATATATATATATATTCCTGCAACACGGAGCTTTTCGTTGTTTTGCAGTTCTGCCATCATTTTGCAATGCAATATTTAGGCTTGCTTCTGCCTCAGTTTGGCTTTCAAGACTAGGGAAAAGAGGAGCTCCAACATGCTTCAGTCTTTCTTCGTTCATCTTTATGGCATCATCCCTACTTCTTCTTTCGGTGAACTGCGATGTCAGTGACACTGGAACTTTTTCTTTTTCCTTCAGGTATTCCACTTCCATCTCATTCAATGAGTTGCCAAATAGCGTTTTTTTTATCATAGTGATATACTCTGTGGAAAATAATGTAAAGCATAGCATCAGTATACCCTTGTGTAACCTCGGCATCATGTTCAGAGACGTAGGAACCGGGGGAGGGGGGCAACATTTTGCAATAAACGAAAAATTGCCCTTTTCGTTTCAGAAAGTGCCCCTTTAGCTTAATGAAAAAATGTCCTTGAAGTGTTGTGCCCCTCCAACTTTAAGATGGTTCCTACGGCCCTGATCATGTTATCTTGTTCTATTGTATTACAATGTGCTTTGATAACTTAATCACAAATTTGTTACCTTGCACAAAGGGAAGGAGGTTGTCACTTTGAGTGAGATGCAATGTATGCTACAAAGTATATGGAAGAAACTCTTGAGAATCAATTTTTACGGGAAACAGTGAAATGTTCTTACAAATTCTTTCACTCTGTAAAGAATACCTGCAGGGTATAAAAGCTCATGGTATCTCACTGCAAGTTTCATTCAAGTCAAACAGATACCTACCATATGTTGGTGGAACAGTGACCTTCTTTACAACCTCTTCACCTGCCTTGAATTTTGGCCACCAAACACGTGTCAATTCTTCCCCGTTTTTGCCGGTTTTTACCTCACGATGAACATTTTCATTGAAATGGAGACATGCCAATATTTGCCTGCCAAAGGAAAAAGGACCACTATTCACAGAATACAAGGCCTTATGGAAGTAGGAATGTACAATCTTCAGACCTATAAGGACTTTGCTTAATTATGTACAGTACACATTTCAGTATAGGAAGCAACTGCTGATTGGGGTGGCTTTTATTCTAAAAACAATAGAGAACAATACATCTGATTTATGCTTGTGACACAGCACTTTTGTCCTCAAAATAATTGCGGGATCAGCTTAAATATTTACTTCAAAAACAAGCTGAATTCAATTACCTGCAGTTAGCTCCCATCCAAGAAAAGCAATACATTTTTGGCTGCCAGAAGTTAAGTACTGCATGGAATGACTCCAAAGAACTTGTTTGTGTGTCTGGAGACATTCTATTTATGTCATTTACAAATCTCGTATCAGTGACAATAGTATGCAGTTTGTCAAATGGAGCAGTACCTCAAGAAAAAAAGTCAGAATTTTTAACTTTATGACTTGATACATGATGATGGTGACTCGTTCACTTAGAGACAACATCTGTAGTGCTATAACTTTTGAAATATCAAAAATCCTTGATTGTGTTCCTCCAAACATATTATGCGTCTCCTAGGCTGTTATAGACAACATTTTTTGCTGTTAACCTTGTATTAATTTGTACTCTGTGAATAAAATTCAATTGAATATATGAGCCTTTGCAGCCATAAGCTAAACCTATATATATATATAGTTATACCTAGCTGAGACTCAGCATCTGGGGACAGCTGTGTTTGAAGTATAAAATTGTGGTTTATAGGTACTATTCAAGTCTTCACATTCAAATCATTGACATCTAAATTGTGAAGGTGTTTGAAATGCAATTTCTTTTAATTTTATTCAACTACTTTTGTGAAAGAATTACTAGATAACACATAATTATTAAACTCTCAAATTTCTCAATAACTGTAAATTTGTTAACCCTATCTGACCTGGGGGGGGGCGGATTCCGCCCCCCTAGTATATTTTTGTTTCCACTATGTTCGATATATGTAGAAGGCTACTGAGATTTAGTAAGTTTAACTTTATATCATAGAGCAATGAAACTGTAACAATTTTGACATTCTATATTTAGTACTGTCTCCATGGTTACCAAGTTGTCATCTAACATTCTGTGAAAATTAACTTTATATCTCTCTTATTCTTTTTTAATTGGTCCAATTAAGCTCAAATCTTTGATTTACATATATTTTGATCTATATTTTTCATTTCTGTATGAAAAGTTAAGTTTCATGAACTTTTAACATGCTTTCATTTTTATGATGTCATTCAACATCATAATGATTATTATGCCCTAGCAACAACAACAACAGCGCTAATTGAATTAAAATTCTAAATAAGCATTTTTTATATGATGAATAACATTTCTGCCAAGTTAGGTGGTCATATCTGATATAACAACTGAAATAAAGAGGGGGGCGGAATCCCCCCCCAGGCATTGAGTGTTTCAAAACGCCCAGGTCAGATAGGGTTAAGGCAAAACCTACCAACTTTAATGTAATCACGCTTTTCAAGTTCACCATGGATGCAATTTGGATAAAGCTTGTCAGAATGCTCAGTATGTCTGTTTGTCACATGTTGCATAATTGAGAGCCATTTTGCTTTTATCATGGCCTCAAAGCCAGATTTTGTGGAGGTGACAGACCAATACAAATGGTTTTTTATGCCACGAAGCCAGTCCTTCAAAATTTCGCTACCTTTCTCCTTGCTTGTCGTAAGGATTCTTTTTGTCAATGATTTGGCTACATGCCATATATCATAGAAATGCTTGTTGTTGGTAGATCTTCGCGCAGCCACTTTGCTATCCCCATATGTCTATCTGAAATAAACACAGGAATTGTAGCACCAGAATTCTTCAAAAAACAAAAACATCTCTTTGCACCCTCAAGCTCCATTTGTGTGCTCCCTCCTGTTTCATTTGACTGAAAGATAAGAAAAATGGTATCAGCTTTGATGCAAAGGACCCACTTTAAGACACACTGGCAAATTTTGCTGCTTAGAGATACTGTTAATGTGTCTTTACCAAGTTTTGGGGTATAGTAAAATAATTAGAATGATCACATACATTGTGTATGTTCATACCTGTACAAGTTCAAAATGGACGATTTTTGAAAGAGCATTGCAAAACATTGTGTATGTTCCATATTTGGCCGAGTGGCCCATGGAGTCAAAGCGTCCATCTCCACTCCATGATGCTTCCTTGAGCTCCTTGACCTGATGCAGAAGTTTCTCCTTATACTGTGACTCAATATGACTGGAAATAGGAACCAGTAATATGACCAGTAATTCAATATGACTGGAAATGGGAACTTCCTTTGGTGAAAAAAATATATTCTTGCTGAATACACAGACAGACCCATGTGCTTGCAAAAAAGCAGGACTTTGCTAACTGTAGCTCCAGCCATCAGGATACCAAAACTCATCATAACATTTCCTAGTGGGAAACGGCCAAAAACCAGAGGCTGTGATCTCCAAATAAAAGAATATCTGCCACAAATAGTGCAATCCTGTGACACAGTGACCATTGTTCCATTCTTTTTTATGACAACGTGTGGGTCTTTAGCCTGGCACTTAAAACAGAAGAGGTTGAACAACTGCAGAAGCATGGAATAATAAACAATAAATGAGGGCTCTTCATGCTTTGGGGTATCTTCTGTGACACTGCAATGAAAATTGTATATGACACTAAGTGAAGATAATAAATATATCAAGCTACTTCAATTATTATTATATAAAATTTAAAAGGAAATTCAACAATACAGCAAATTTGTTTCAGCTGTTTCAATCTATAATCTTTTCAATGAACTGTTCTTACAAAATGTGTTTTTCACAAGGATCTCATGAAAAAGAATTCAAGACTTTACAAACAAACTGTTACAATTGTCATTTGTGTTTGCAATCAAANTGTAAATTAGGTTTTTACTTTGTAGTCTTTTTTGCACGGCCCCCTGTAAAGCAGTCCCCACGGGACTGACGGGGCTACCGTGGATAAATAATATAAAATGAAATGAAATGAAATGAAATGAAGAGGTTGAACAACTGCAGAAGCATGGAATAATAAACAATAAATGAGGGCTCTTCATGCTTTGGGGTATCTTCTGTGACACTGCAATGAAAATTGTATATGACACTAAGTGAAGATAATAAATATATCAAGCTACTTCAATTATTATTATATAAAATTTAAAAGGAAATTCAACAATACAGCAAATTTGTTTCAGCTGTTTCAATCTATAATCTTTTCAATGAACTGTTCTTACAAAATGTGTTTTTCACAAGGATCTCATGAAAAAGAATTCAAGACTTTACAAACAAACTGTTACAATTGTCATTTGTGTTTGCAATCAAACAAAGAAAACAAAAGAAATGATATCCCAGAACAGGAATCAAATTAGAATCTAGCAACTTTGCATTATATACATACTTAAATTGATCCTTTGCAGTATTTTCATGTGAACCCTGTAATTCCTCTTCATCCTCACTTGAATGACATTCATCACCTTCTACCATAGAATCATTACCAAGTACAAACTCTGTGTCATCAGCAACGAATAAGTCATCTAAATTTGTCTCCCACCATTCATCATCAACACAACCCTGATCATCATAGCCATCAAAGACAACTTCACAATCCGTTTCCAATGTGCTGTCTTCCTCGCCATATGTCTCTTCGTCGGACTCCCCTACATCAGATGTCTTGTCTGAGTCATTGCTTTCCATTACAGACCCCTGAAAACAATATTGGCAAATAGAATTACTGCATGCTCTATAAAAAGACCTTAAGTTACAAAACTCCCATTTACAAAATATTTTCAAAAAAGGAATGCTTTCCATCCACTCTTTCTCATTCATTTCATTGGCAAAGAATCTCCCTGTTTAACAATACATTATCCTTTACTGTCCTCATCTATACTAGCATTGGACACAATATTTGTTTATTTTTTGGGCCATATGGTTTCCAAAAACAGTCTGAAAATTGAGCATTTGGCAAATTTGAATGCAAGGTGATAACATTCAGTTGTGCACATTTTTTGTCAAAAATGGTTTTTTATACAGTGTGTTTTGTTTAAAACTTTCAAAAAATGGTTTAGCAATGCCATCTTGTAGTGTATTTCCCAAAATAGCTTGTTTAAACTCTTTATCAAGCAATGGTTATACCACATAGACAACCAAGTGATCTATCAGCTTTTGCTGCAATCGGTACCCACTCCATTATGCCTGCGAAAGCTATTTTTGAAGCTAGCAAAATCATGTTGAAATCTTACTTTCTTAGCTATAGAGAGTCTGTCCTTCAACCGCTTCATTGTCCTCCGTAAGTTTTTGCACTCAGCCAGTTTGGTTTTACTTTGCTTCAAAATCAGTCTGTTCCAACACATACGCTGAAATTTGAAGAAGTTGCAGCAAAATTTTCATTACTAGCAGCTGGCAAATTCCCAGGGGGGTACTCCTTAACTTTCAATACGGGGGTTCCATGCCAATATTTGGGGTCTGAAATCTTAAAATAAATCAATATTTGGGGTCTGTGAACAACAACATAAACATAATTCAATATTTGGGGTCCATGAATCTGAAAAAAGGGAGAATCGTGAAATTTGGCGCAATTCATTACAGTGACAGATTCAATCATTCGTATGCCCCATACTTTAGTGTTCATCCGATAATACATAATGCAATAAATAACAATATTTGGGGTCTCCAAAACATTAGGCTCAATATTTAGGGGTCAGCAAAGAAATACTGGCATGGACCCCCCGTATTGAAAGTTTGGGAGTACCCCCCCTGGGGGCAAATTCCCAGCTTGTAGCATATTCAAGCTTTGCTGGTCAGAGCTCAGTATCTCTTGGCTAGGTGGTTCATCCAGTTCCATTGGAACATCCAGAGGTTCAGGTTCAGGTCTGGTAATGGTTGAAGAAGAAGAAGAAGAAGAATTTGCTATGCTTGTCTCTTCCCCATACTTCAGCACATCTCGCATCATCTACAATAGATTTGAAATAGTTTAGCTATCATTCCAAGTATGCTGCGAAAACCAAAAATATCATAACATAAGCAAACAGAAATGTGTACAACTGCCAATCTGCAGAAAGCAACAGTAATTTAAATGATAAATATATTACTAGAATTGAGCTCTCTCAGAGTTCTTCCCACATTTCATCTTCAGTACTGGCTTTGATTCATTGCATGAAGTTAATCGAATTTCTAAAAGCTGTTCTGTAGCTTATTCTACATCCTCTAAGCTGCTACCCTGAGCTGCGAAAATGCATGAAATGGATTTAGGCCTAGCGGGCCTAACAGAACACTCACCCTTCTTTTCTCTCTGGAATTTAGGCGTTCTTTCCCGCTTTCTTCCGTGGGGAAGCTAGTATCCCTTGTTGGAACAGAGCCACGTATCAATACTTTATAAACGGGCAGGTCTTGTGATTCAGCACCAGGCAAAGTCTTTGATGGCAGGCAGGCATATGATGAGTCCTCGAAGTGTGCCGAACATAGAGAAGCTGACTTGGACGGGTTTGCAAAATCTTTCCGATGTATTTGGACGAACTTGACCCATTTCTGTTGTGTGATAGGATCAGTCGGGAACTGGTGCATTCGTACTCCAGGAGTGTAGGATGTATTTCTACAACTCCGTTTCTGTGGAGTGCCAGCAACACAAAACCTACCACCACGTTTTGTTGGTTTCTTCGGTGCGTCCATTATGAAAACCAACGCCGACTGCACTTCCGCAAACAAATTTACGTCACAGACCGCTTTGTCACGTGATCTAGGCCGCGTTCCGAGAAGACCGCTTTTCAGCACGGAGTTGCCTTTTCATTTTGCAATATTTTCATATTTTTGTACCAAAAAAGCAAAAAAAAAGTTNGCATGAAATGGATTTAGGCCTAGCGGGCCTAACAGAACACTCACCCTTCTTTTCTCTCTGGAATTTAGGCGTTCTTTCCCGCTTTCTTCCGTGGGGAAGCTAGTATCCCTTGTTGGTACAGAGCCACGTATCAATACTTTATAAACAGGCAGGTCTTGTGCTTCAGCACCAGGCAAAGTCTTTGATGGCAGGCAGGCATATGATGAGTCCTCGAAGTGTGCCGAACATAGAGAAGCTGACTTGGACAAATTTGCAAAGTCTTTCCGATGTATTTGGACGAACTTGACCCATTTCTGTCGTTTGATAGGATCAGTCGGGAACTGGTGCATTCGTACTCCAGGAGTGTAGGATGTATTTCTACAACTCCGTTTCTGTGGAGTGCCAGCAACACAAAACCTACCACCGCGTTTTGTTGGTTTCTTCGGTGCGTCCATTATGAAAACCAACGCCGGCTGCACTTCCACAAACAAATTTACATCACAGACCGTTTTGTCACGTGATCCAGGCCGCGTTCCGAGAAGACCGCTTTTCAGCACGCAGTTGTCTTTTCATTTTGCAATATTTTCACATTTTTGTACCAAAAAAACAAAAAAAAAGTTTACAGTATTACTTTAAAAGCATCAATTGAAAGATTTAGCAAGAAAAAAATTTCGCTTCAGGTCACCTTTAAAGCTTATGGTATAATGGTATGGTAATGAGAAGCTAAAGCCGGTTATTTGTACATTGCTATTAAGCGTTCATTGATCAATGTGATGACTAGAAATATAAACAGCTGCTAGGTTTCTTGAAACCCCATAGAGGGCCAAAGAGAGGGTATTTTTGCGACTAAAATATTAAGGTGTGGGGAAATCTTCAACATGCTTTTCTATTCCTAGCCAACATCTGATTGATCTGTTTGTTTCATAGACTTTCTTGAGAGTCGTCACAATCACTGCTTGCACAAAGATGTCGTTGCTCACCTTCTCCTTGACTTTGATGTTCGCAACGGAATTGATCCCAAGACCCTATACCAGAGTGCAGGTAATCCTTTTTAGTTAATTTTCCTGTCTAAGGAGCCGAAGTTTTGAGAGAAAACTTATGTAAACTTTTCTAACAGATAAATTTAATGGATACTTTAGAATTGTATACGTGTCATTTTCACTATTTTCTTTTCGCTAAATATTTTCATCTGTAGTCAGTTTCAATTACCAACATTTTTCAGTCCCAATGAGAATAACAAAGCAGCTGCAGTATTTTGATGAAACAGTTGGCGTATCTGAACCCTGAACAATACGTACCTGTTAATTCATTCTGCTTTATTTTGTTCTTGCACACCTGTTTACCTCAGTTTTTAACCTCTCTCTGCAAAAAGCCTAATTCTCGTTAGTTTTGAAATTAAGTAAGGATAAAAGCAATACGATTCGTATAAAATCTAGAAATGATTGTTGACGTTATGGGTACTGTCTATTCCGTTACAGCTGAGCCATACGCTGCTACTCCTGTGTATCCCTTGATGTGTACGGAAAGTGCTGTTATTGTTTGGGACCAATTAAAGGACGACTTTGGTACGGTTTCTATTTTAAGAAATAATTTATCCTGCTCTGCATGTATCAGTCCGACAGCATGTGATCATGTTCAACAGTTAAAACAGCTAGAAGGAAGCTTATTGCTGCCTGCAACTGCTGAAAGAATGTTAGCATGTCTTGAGGAAGGTCACACAAATGAAATAGAAGAGGAAGCAGTATGTGTATCGTTCATAAGAATACCGTTTAGCAGCCTAGATGACCATGAAGGAGTACCTGAAAATAAGGAGATGAAAGTTTTGCAGCTAATTGACCCTGATGGCATGGTTGTTCTTAAGCCAAAGCTTGTCGAGAATCATGCTTTCTGTGATAGATGTGGGAGCAGGTGGATTTCAGATGAGCCACCACGGTTGCGCAGGGAAGAAATTCCCCTTTTTATGGACCATGGAATATATTTAGCAAAAGGTAAGTCTGATCAGATTAACTTACCAAAATCCAAGAAGTATGTCTCGTAATAAATGTAAATTGTCGAATAACGTTACTGTTACTGCAATGATGTTGCAGAAGTCGTTGAGGTTTTCGTTTAACCTTTCGCAAACAAAAGCTAACAAGTGAGTAAAAAAGTGCTCCAAAAATTGGTAATACTTATAATTATCGTTGCTTTAAGGCAGAAAGACCAACACAATTTAAGCCAGGTAAGTCCTAAATTTAATTGAACCTGTTCTCTATGCAAGAAGGCATTTGCTTTTATATTCAGGGAATGGTAGCTGTTGAAACAGAAAGCATTTCTTTTCTCTTCCCGTATAATAATCAGTTACTTTCATTTGTTAATAAAGCATCCATAGCAAAGATTTTGTCGACATGAGAGAGAAGAATTATGTCTATTGCACTATGATTGTCTTGTTACTTGTTACATGAAGCTACTGTTCAAAGTTATTTGTTTTGAACAATTAAATAACTTTCCAACTGTGTCATTTTAGTCTGTGCCATTTTAGTGTACCTTGTGGCTTGCAGCAATGAAACTTGTGAAGGTCGCTTTCCTTACGATGGAATGACTGAGGGTATTCTAAATATGGATACTTACCTCGTCAGTCACAAGTTGCTCAGACGTTTCATGCTTAGTTTTCTACATGGACGGTACGTATATTGGCTTCTCCTTCCCTTGTTTAATATACATGTTTTGTCAAGAATATTAGTGTATTAGATACCGTATCTTTAAATCTATGATGATAAAACTCGATGCCTTAGAATTATAAATGTATCAGTTGTGTGTACGTGCGGCTATAATTATTCAAATGTATACGAAGATATTGATAAAAGATAAAATATAAGTTGGTTATAAGTTGGTTCGTTGCTTTCTTAAGTCTTGGTTCAAACTAGAATAAAAATACGCTAAACATGGATTAGAAATGTGGCGGTTTATTGAATGTCTAAGATTTTGTTTTAAAAATTCACAATCTTACAGCAAACATTGGGATGCTTTCATCGAAGTTATTTTTTTGAAAATTGTTCAAATATTTACTGCATGAATATTAATTCTGTTTTATTCAGCTTGCTTCATTTCGCATAAGGCCAGCTATTGCATGACAGAAGGCAGCATATATTAGATTGGATTTTTTTATTTTGTTGACCACAAAATCATCGCTTATGCAAGAACTAGGCCCGTTCCTTTTAGCTTCGCTGTCGTTTGTCTAAGTAGCAGTACTTAGGTAGAAATTCATATCTGCACATAGTGTCCTCAGTTGCCGTAATCGCCTTAATTGCCGTAGTGGCCTTATAGTTGCCTTTAATGTCCTTAGAATAACCAGTAGGGAAATGAGCCCCCATATCATAAAGGGGTGAGTTTTCGATAAGTCGTGGGTGCCTTTTGGTAAGTTGTTTTAGTTGAGTTGATCTAGTTGCCTTTCTTCCCTTAGTGGACTTATTTGCTATTATAGCGTTAGTGGGCTTTCTTTCCTTAGTGGCCTTAGTGGCCTTAGTTTCCTTAGTACCCCTTAGTTTCCCTAGCTAGCTACCCTCGTTGTTGTGGTTGCCTTAGTTGGTTAAGTTGCCCCAGTAGCCTTGTTCTGGTTCCCGGGTTCTGGTTGTTTTTTTAGAAGCAGTGCAAGGGTTGAATCTCCCTCTGGGGGAGCATAGCAATAACCAGTATGGAAATGAGCCCCAATATCACCAGGGGATGATTTTGTGGTAAGTTGGCAAGGTGCCAAATGACGGAAAAGAACTTGGCAAGGTACCAAGTCACATGGTGGAAACCTGGCATGGTACCAAGTGATGTGACCTATAATGGCAACTTGGCTGGAAAGTCACGTGAGATGGGGCCTAGGCACGTGACTGCTCCCAACACATATTGGAGCAGGAGCAATCCAATGTAGCAATCGCAGGTTAGGATCATGCACCCGTTCACCGTACCACCTCACCCATAGGCTGGGATGGGGCTCATTTGCCTATGATTACTGGTAAAGGTCCTTCGCACAGGGAGATTCAACCCTCATTGTGCTATTCTTGCTGTGTTGTTCTCTTTCCAAT
>REGM01000197.1:39632-50482 GCA_004194415.1 Aurelia aurita | reverse complement strand
GTGTGCCAATCCAGCGAAATTTCAAATGATGTTTTTGGGTCTCAAGAGTGACAATTCGCTCTGCCTCAACATCGGTGGACAACAAGTGAAACATAGCGATCAGGTAAAGCTCCTTGGCGTACAAATAGACAACTCTTTAACATTTGACGCACACATCCAGGAGTTATGTCGAAAAGTAAACCAAAAATTATGTGCATTCTCAAGAATAAGACCGTTCCTCAATGAAGAGAAAGCTAAAATGCTACTAACATCTGTTGTTATGTCAAATTTTTCATATTGTCCCTTGATATGGCTATTTTCTAGCAAAACTGCTAACAAAGATATAAATAGGACCAATAAACGTGCTTTGAGGGTTTTGTACGGAGACTACGACTCATCATTTGAGCAGCTTTTAGCCAGGGCTGAAAGCATTACAGTCCACCAAAAGAATCTACAAAGTCTTATGACTGAAATCTATAAGACCATGAACCATCTAAATCCTTCATATATTTGGGAGTTCTTTGTTAAAAAGGATATACCGTACAATCTCCGAACCAAAGAGCTATGCAGGCTTCCATCAGCACAGTCACATCGATACGGACTAAATTCTCTTTCATTTAGAGGCAGTCTCCTGTGGAACACTCTAGATGATGAACTTAAGAGAGCTGATACTTTGAGAAGTTTTAAAAGGGGCATCGCAGAATGGGATGGCAAAGGATGTAAATGTTTAATTTGTAAATAATTTTGTTATATTGTAAATAGTTGGTTTAAATTAGTTTTTAGTAACTATGTAGCTACCAACTGTAAATAATATTATGATGATGATGATGATGATGGCACCCCCTTTGCAAGTTGCGCCTTTCACTTTCTGGCTAGAATCACCCCTGCAGAGCAAATCGAAGAATTCTGGGTAGTTATCAGTTTCTACCCCAGAATATCACGGACTAATATTAAATCAAGGTTTGCCCATGTGTCAGCAAATTAGTTGCATGACAAACTACCTTCCTTCAAAAAAGAAGAATTAGCTGCATTCTAGGCCATTCTAGAGGTCATATTTACAAAAATTTTCCAGGGGAACATCCCTGGACCACTTAGATGTATGCACTTCCCGCGCATGTGGCTGGCTTCCCCCTGGTTTCACAGTGCATAACTAACTAATGGTGCACAGAAATGTATGACAATTATGCTGTGCGGTGCACGGAAATCTTACATTCCATACTTGTCTCTGCCCACAAGACAACTTGCCAAACCTATTGCCACACCCTTTTTCCACACCCTTTTGACCTGGAAAACTGCAATTTAGGTTTTTTTGTGCAGTAATGAAATTCCTTAAATTAATGCCTGCTTTCCATGACCTTACTTTTAAACCAAAAATTTAATATAGCAAACTTTTCATCAGCATTGCATCGCATGATCGCATGCAGTTGTAATCTCTTTTTCAAAATTTAATAGATGAAAATTAGCTTAACAGTTAATGGTGGTCAATAAATGATTGAGAAAATATTTTGCGAGGCAATGCCGATCCAATGTTAGGCTTATTTACATTTTTGGTTTAAAAAAAACTTCCACCGTGGAAAGACTCGAAATCCGTGTGTTACCACGGGCTATTGAAAATACCCCTAAATACCTTAGAAAATTTGTGTTAAATTGCCGCGCAAAGAATGGAAAGAATACTTTTCATAGTATCATTGCATTTTTAGGAGTTTCGTTGGATTTCGTAGCATTTTATATTGCCACCGCTAATATGGTCTTAGTTGTAATAGTTCGATATGGGAGATGGGACTGCTCTTAGAAAACTGATGGATGAAAATTATCTTAACAGTTAATGGTGGTCAACAACCTATAAATGATTGAGAAAATATTTTGCAAGGCAATGCCGATCCAAAGTTAGGCTTATTTACATGTTTGGCTAAAAAAATATCCACCGTGGAAAGACTCGAAATCCGTGTGTTACCACGGGCCATTGAAAATACCCCTAACTACCTTAGAAAATGTGTGTCAAATTGCCGCGTAAAGAATGGAAAGAATAATTTCCATAGTATCATTGCATTTTTAGGAGTTTCGTTGGATTTCTTAGCATTCTATATTGCCACCGCTAATATGGTCTTAGTCGTAATAGTTCGATATGAGAGATGGGACTGCTCTTAGAAAACCGATATGAAGATTATCTTAACCGTTAATGCTAGTCAACAACCTATGAACGATTAATAAAGTATTTTGCGATTCAAAGACTCCGTGGAAAGATTCAAAATCAACCAAAGTCATTTGACGGTGGCCTGATTCATGCATCAACAATTTTAGTATGACTAACTGTTGATTTTCATTGCATTGCAAACTGCTATATAAGTCATATGTATGCTGTTTACCGTCATTAACTGTCTCCAGGAGCTAAGCCATTCCTGAAAATGAAGCGACTCGGAAAACATAGTTCAAATTTGAGAAAGACTTCATGACGTAAACGGACGAAAAATGAAGAAAAATCGTCTTTTTCAAATGGCAGATGGAAGCACGACTAGAACAGATCAAGGTAAAAACACAACAGCTTATGCGAAAAGTCAATCTAATAAATGACATTAATTCACAACAGGTACTACGAGACAGGGACCGCGGAGCATATTTTGGATTGAGGGGGCTAGAAAACAGTGGGAAACCTTGAGGGGGTCTGGGGGCGAAGCCCCCAGAACAATTTGATCGACTACGCCCTCTACTTCGGCTGTGAATGCGACCAACTCCCTTTTCATAGCTAGAAACGCCTAAGGAAAAATCTTTATTAGTAGCATATTCAACCACTAAATCAATATAAAACCATGGATAAACAAAGTGTACAGTATGCAATTTTTCATTTGATGGGGAAAGGTTCATGTACCACGGAGCATCTTTTGGATTACTGGCAAGGGCCTGAAAAGAATGCCCCGCTTTAATCTTGTATGTTGTAAAGTTAAAAATTTGGAAAGTTGGTATTCGCATAAGTCGAAAAAAAATGAAGATACTTGAAAGTCCTATCCGCATTTTCCTTTTCAAATTAATTCGCATAAGTTGGAGTTCGCGTACGTCGGATTGTTTTCCTTGGACGAAGCGATCCGACTTATGCGAGTTTGACTGTATGGAAACATAAAGCCTCTCTACTTTTAGAAATAAAGATTTTCAACACAACAGACCTAATAATGCTTAAATCGGCAATAGATCCAACTTTTAATCAAATTTCCCAAAATTTCGTATCTTGTTCTCATTTCTATTGGTAATAATAGTTGCAGCTTCGATAGTGCTCATGTTATGAACCGTATGTGATATTTGCTGATATAAACATAATTTCTTAAAATCTAAAATGTACGATTTGCAAATTATTGGGGGGGCTTCAGCCCCCCAGCCCCCCCGGCTCCGCGGTCCCTGCTACAAGATACGCTCAATAAGAATAAGTAACTGTCTTTTCAGAGCGATCACAATTTCATAATACACCTTCGGGTAGATAGAATTTGTTTGAAAGCACGCTTTGGAGTATCCAAAAAAAGAAGGATCAGTACTAATAAAATAGTTAAGCTCACTATGTTACATTGAATTTGCTTTGAAGAACAATACAGGAGCCTTATTTAAGCCTGGTTTCCATATGATCGTTCCTGTCGTTCTCGTTGCTGGTAAATTTTTCAGCGACACGAACGACGCGAACGACAGGAGCGATCGAATGATGATGATGATTATTATTATCACTCGGTGAATTTTCAGCGGATTTGAAAGATTATGCTGTCGAAAATCAATTTGTGGTCTTGGGGACAGGGTAAGCATACCATGAAGCCCGTTCATTTTATCGTTATTTTTAAATATTTAATCAAACGGTGAACAATTTTTTGGGACACCCAGTATGTTTACAGTAATTTTAGCTTCTACAGGAAGTATTGTACCTGTGATTTGTGCTCATCACAAGTCGATGATTCTTACATTTAGACCACAAAAGAGCATTGTGCATTACATAACTTTCCTGAAAACTTCTCTCATGTACGTTTGAATGAAAGGGCAGATTGTAGCACTTTTCTGCACTCCAAATGATGTTTATTCAAACCGTGAACTGAAAACTNGATCACAATTTCATAATTCACCTTGGGGTAGATAGAATTTGGTTGAAAGCAAGCTTTGGAGTATCCAAAAAAAGAATGAACAGTACTAATAAAATAGTTAAGCTCACTATGTTACATTGAATTTGCTTTGAAGAACAATACAGGAGCCTTATTTAAGCCTGGTTTCCATATGATCGTTCCTGTCGTTCTCGTTGCTGGTAAATTTTTCAGCGACACGAACGACGCGAACGACAGGAGCGATCGAATGATGATGATGATTATTATTATCACTCGGTGAATTTTCAGCGGATTTGAAAGATTATGCTGTCGAAAATCAATTTGTGGTCTTGGGGACAGGGTAAGCATACCATGAAGCCCGTTCATTTTATCGTTATTTTTAAATATTTAATCAAACGGTGAACAATTTTTTGGGACACCCAGTATGTTTACAGTAATTTTAGCTTCTACAGGAAGTATTGTACCTGTGATTTGTGCTCATCACAAGTCGATGATTCTTACATTTAGACCACAAAAGAGCATTGTGCATTACATAACTTTCCTGAAAACTTCTCTCATGTACGTTTGAATGAAAGGGCAGATTGTAGCACTTTTCTGCACTCCAAATGATGTTTATTCAAACCGTGAACTGAAAACTGTTCATAAGTTGAATGAACAGACTGTAACCTCGGATGGTAGTTGAAAAGTGCCAAAGGGGAACGATTAGTGATTACTTTAAATAGTGCCCAAAAATATAACGGGTGGGCCAAAAAAAGACAAAAACAAAAAACGACAAAAAAAAACAAAAGACAAAAACAAAAAGACAAAAAATTTATGAAGAGACTGTGAAAAAGATGGTCACAAAAACCACTGAAACAAAATCGCTTATCATCGCAAGCACAATTTGACCAAGCAAAGTCTCCAACACAACACAACATTTTCATGTCATGCATTGTTTCCACCTCTTACTCGCATCTTTTTGCAAAAATAATCACTACGTTACAAGATACTGCTACAAAATGAGAGGCATTTGACAAATAATGATCGAACAAATCAAAATTAGGAAAATTGTTACCATAACATTGTATCCTGCAGACCAGTTCAAGGTATCCTACTAAAAAGATATACAGTATGCAGTTTTTTCAACATTGCAGAGATCGTTTTAAAAATCCCTCTCGTTGCCACAACAAATTTGGGAAAATGTTATGATGTTCACTTAATAGGTGTATCTCATGTTGTTCTTATTGCCATATAAATTGTATAAAAATATTGTATTCAGAAAATTTTCAGGAATTATTTTGTCTAGAGGGGTTACTTTTTTGGCCCACCAGTTAGATGGCGCCTAAACGGTTGCTATTTTGTCCCCTCTGTGCTTTTCACTTCGGCAGCAAACAAATTCTTGTCTCCTTCCATCCAATCCACTGCAAACAGGACGGTATTGTAAATGAAAATGACTGCAGCTAACCCAACTATCAAGATATCCACCAACTTTTGCAAGGCAGCCTCCATTCTTGGTAGCAGCACACAACATTTCCAATTCTGGTTGCCTTAATTCTGGCGTTGTCGATCTTTGAGCTAAAGATTAATTTGAAATCTGCATTAGTTTTACATGAAAACAGCAAGACGAAAAATAAACTTGTGATCACCTTGAGATACACTAAGTTTATGAAGATGCTACAAAGGATATAAATATTCTTATTTACTGACATTGAAAATGCCTACAGTTAATTCGAAACACCTCAACAAAATTAATTATTATTATTATTATCATCAATTTCTTTTTCGTTGGATTAAAATACACGATAGCTAAAATTAGTTAGCTAATTAATTCCAACGTTAAAAATAGATATACAAATATTAGATTAAAAAAAGGTGGATAAAATATGTACAAGTCATCAGAAGTATACAATGTAAAAACAGATATCTAAAAACATTTCTTATAAATAGCCCAAGTTCGGAATAAAAATGCGACACAACTTGCATGGACATTTTTCTCCGTACCAATCTTTTATTTTTGCTTTAAAATGAGAAAGGGATTCTGATTTTCGTATTGGTTGCACTGATCTCAAAAAAAGACTGGATCGAGCATCTGTTGTTCAGAAAATGAAGCCAGCAGAAATGCGCGGCGGCCATATTGGTAGGTCCCACTTTGCTGTGTGAATGGTGTAAAGCCTTAGAAACGATATAGGAGATTTCGCTCGTTCTGGGGGATTTGGCAAGATTTTTGAGGTTTGTACACTTTATTTTGCTCTTTCTCGTGTATTTCTTTGCAATTTTCTGTTAATTAGGCCAGTATGGAATGTAAGATTTCTGTGTACCGGACAGCATAATTTTCAACAATTGCTGTGCACCAACGGTTAGGCACAGGGTGGCGCAGCCACCCGCATGCGCCGGAGGTGCATTCATCTAGGGGTGTCTTGGGGTATGCTCCCTCGGAAAATTTTGGATTTATAACGTCTAGAATGGAGTAGAACGCACCAAATTTGCTTCTCCTTCAAAAAAGGCAGTTTGTCAGGAAACTGATTTGCTGATATATATCAAGTTTGATTGATTACAACTTCTTTTTCAATGATCATTTTGTGCACCGGTTTGTGCACCAATAGACCACTCTGTGTACCGGACATGTCCGGTGCACATCGCTCTCTTTCCATACTGGTTAAATTAGGCCATTTTCGAGGTATAACTATAGATATTTCCCACAAGATATTCCTGTGATGCTGTGATATGCTGTGCTGTGGTATGTATATTATGGGCTGGGCAGTTGGTCTTACTGATCTCAAGACAGTTTGTGGTAGTTATGGGAGCAGTTTCGTGTCGAAATTAACGCATCTATTAGTAAAATTGATTTATAAAGGGCAGAGGAACTTATTTTTTTCGTTATCGGCGAGTAAATACGTAGAAGAAAGAAGGGCCTAACCAACTTTTCATAATATCGTTGTTAAGAAGAAAGAAGGGCCTACATTGAATGAAGAACAAGTTTCCTCCCTGGACTTTGTAGGGTAGCCCAACAAGATTTGGAGCAACCTGAGTTAGATTAAAACAAGAAGACTTTTGCTTTTGAATCCTGACCTGTTCTGCTCAACATCAACCTTAGATATTTTTGCATGGCAAAAGTTTTTTACTTGGATTCAGTTTGAATAAACCTTTTCAAGCATCTTGCAATACACATCTGAGATGCAATGTCAACCTTTCACAGTTTCAAACTTTATATCTGAGAAAAAATACCTTAAATATAACATATATTGTTTTCCATTTATTCTATCACCAGATTATATTGTATTTATTTTTGATGTGGCAAAACTATATATATGTTTATTATTTCATATTGATGTCTCATTCTTTCCAGGTAAATGTGATAGTCCAAGAACCAAAGATAGAACCAATAGAACCAAGGATTCCAGTTTCTCTTTTTTCACACTGATGGTTGCCTCCTGTTTTATGTTCCTCAAACAAGGAAAACATGTAATGACATACGAATTGTCGCTGTAAAATGTTCTAGAAGCTTGTAGCTGAATGAAATAGCCCAAGTTAATGGTGTTGGCACTTTTGCACTTGCCTGATAATTTTGTGGAGATAATTTCAAACACAACTATGTTGTTCTTCATTGAAATTATTGGAAAATTCCTCAGTGATTGGAAATAGTGATGACTATTCTGTCATTTTTAATGGATTCTATGAATTAAACTTAAAATCAAACTGCTGAAAAGACATTACCTCTGTCTTTCTTAATCAAGAATTTGTTCGTTGAATTTAGAGTTGTAGAATATTATGATAACAACAATATTACGCCTGCTGTATCCTTTTGATGATGGTATGATATGCTGTATTTGACTATCTATTGAAGATTTTGATGATTATACATACATGACAGTATTAACACATGGCTTCATTGATGTTTGCATCTGCCCATCCATAGAAAGAAAGCATGATAAAAGCCTGCATTAACACATATCAAAACTTATGATAATTGCATGAATTTGCCAGATATTCAGGGCTTGGTATGCTGTATAAAGACGGTTGTCCAGTTTACTGTAAGTCCCTGAACCTGGGTATTTTTTCAAAATTTGATGAACCATGAATTTTTGTGGACTATTTTATGAACATTGTCTCACAGCCCATTCTCAACAATGTTGTGTCAAAAACCAGTCTTTTACAGAAAGCTATTCTCCAGCTGGTTTGGTCTCCATATGATACCATACAGGGTCTGTAGGGGTAAGGTGGGTAGTTTTGAAATCTTACCAATGGTACAGCCATTGACCAAACAAAGTCTAAATTAATATGTTAAAGTTCATTTAACCAAATTTTTGCACCCCTGCAACTAAAGGCAAAGTTCAGATGACAGCTTAAAGACAAATGACGGAGATACAAGGCGACTTAAATCAGGGTCCTGGGCAATCCAAATATAGCCTATTGCATTCCATTGTATTTGATGACCTCGAGAGATTATCAAATGTACTGGACAATGAAGCCACTCAGACATCTTCTGTCCTATTTTTAAACCAGGTGCTAAATATCCGTCATTTGTCTTTAAAGCGTGTACTTCCCACTAAAATCTGATTCAAGTCATATGCTCACTAAACAGGAAATTTATTCAGGTTTTGCTATATTTCAAACTAGAAATCATTTGGATTCTGAGAGAAAACTGCTAGGGTGTCTTGACTGCAGCACTTATGACAGACACTTCAAAGAATATTATTTGAAATCAAAACCCCATGAGTTTTCACTTACTGACCAAAGTGACCCCATTTGATCATTTGTTGCAAAATAAGTGAAAACATAGCGCCACAACATCTTCTACT
The DNA here is from genome assembly GCA_004194415.1 of Aurelia aurita. Taxonomy (NCBI): domain Eukaryota; kingdom Metazoa; phylum Cnidaria; class Scyphozoa; order Semaeostomeae; family Ulmaridae; genus Aurelia; species Aurelia aurita. The sequence goes on along the minus strand of REGM01000197.1, from coordinate 41,658 downwards.
GTTTCCATATTAACCTTTTGATACAAAATGCCCTCATGAAAAAATGTTGTTACATTTCTAAATATCAAAAATAGACCCGAGTCTATTTGATGGTTAGCTTTGCAAAAAGGCCAGGTTAGGATGGTTGTAGATGATAAACATACCTGCACTGAATTTAAATGACAAGGTTTCAACAGAGAGACCCCGACTACATATTAAAACATCAAAATAGCTACGAAAATTGGCTTGTGAAACAATATAAACTAGGCCTAAACCACAGGGACTACAAGCAGCCGAAACCTCGTCTACGAGCATGAATAAGGAAAACTGGAAAAAGGGACATTAGAACTTGCCTCCAAGCTCATTTATGCATACCAAGCCAAGCAGTTAGTAATTTCTGATATTCCCTATTATAAACTGAGCTAACTGCAAACCTGTGAGAAGAATAAATCGAGGAAAGCAAGAAGCATATATGCCCCATATATATGTGCTATCAAGATGCTTAGGCCGGCCTAAGTCTAACCGAAGCAATTATGACTTACTGTCGAAATATATGACAGAAATTCCCTCTCTAGAGCCAGTTTCTCATCACTGCTAGTATCCTTCTTTCTTCTGATATAAGTCTGGTGTTGTTCTTTCCCTTTTCCAGTTCACAGCGAGCCGAAATACTACCTCTGTCTTCGCAATTTCTCCTTATGTTCAGTAGGTCCCATACAAATGCTTACGCTACTTGGGACCTACCAATATGGCGGCGGTCGAATATCGCGGGTTCAAAATCAGTTCGCGGCTAACAATAAGTTGCTCGATCCAGTCTTTTTTTGAGATCAGTGATTGGTTGTGGTAACATTTGCCACAGTTGTCTGTCGCTTTCTGTCCCATTGTTGACAGATCTCACCCTTGGTTGAATAAATTCGTTATTGTTACGCAAATTGTAATGACTTTCATTTTCACAGAAGATTTCCTGCATGAATGAAGGGTTCAGGTCATATCTAGTTTTGTACATCTCAATCATAAGTATTTGCAAGTTCTTTGTATGGATAGTAACTGCACGGTCCTTCTCTAATAGCTCACTAAAAGTAGATTCGGCATCCTTATATGTAATTCTCAAAGACCGTTCCTGTATGTTGTTGATTTTTTGGTTAAGGTTACTGTAATCCTTCAGACACAAGTTTATCGATTTTTCGTTTTCCTCATATCCCGATGGTTTAAGTATTTGAGTATCGTTTCAACCAACTCACTTCCAGAAATAACAACAATTACTGGGAAATTTGAGCATTTTAAAAGAAGCAATCATATTTCTCAAAAATTGCGGGAATAGACTTCAGAGGATTAAAGTAAACTCATTTGACCTTGCAGCTATATTCACAACATCCCCTGCTGTTATTTTCTTGATATAACGATTGAACAAGACCGCGCTTAAGCTTTATTGCTTGACCTGCGGCTTTATGTTTGCACTTTCAAGCATAATCGTTTTTCCCGCACGTTCTGCTTCAACTTGATAAAACCTTGATTTCTCGAAACAAGATTCCGGGGTACTGGTGGGTACTAAAAAATCTTGGTGTACCTAACGGGCCAATCAAATCGCTTGACACTTGGCATACAGGGTCACAAAGCATATAACTACCAAAGGGTGTCAGCGATTTATGATAGATCCACTGGTCCGACTTTTATAAGGGTTTAAAAGTTAAAAAAGACATTTCAGACATTAACATTAATTTAAAATTGCATTATTTCTAGACAGTACGTTTTATCAAAAATTCGTGACACCCTTTTGCAGTTCAGGACCTTAAGTCTTAGGTAAATAGATAGTCTTGGTCGAACAATGCCCGATGAGGTACACCAAGATTTTTCCGCAAGGGTGGTCAATTTCGCCTAAAATCTGGAATAAATCATTTGCGTTTTTATTTAATCAACTGGTTATATTTTTATGGTATTCTACGTTTTATTCTGCTTCGAATAACATATAAGTTTGTTTGGTATAGTTTAAGGAACGGCCGTGAAAAGTAGAGTTTCTTAATCGCTGTCTGAAGGGTTACAGTAACCTTAA